>WOVY01006179.1:0-213634 GCA_013436015.1 Rhipicephalus annulatus | reverse complement strand
TTATTAGTGGCTGAAGTTTCCAAGAACCCACGCTGTGTTTCTCCTGTCGTCAACGCGATAAATACCCTTTGGTTTTGTGGTTTATTGACGAATACGCACAGTGGACTTCAAGTAAAGAGTTCGCAAGCGGCCCGCGACCTCTTGGAGAAAGACTGATCAACGTATGGGGAACAGCGTCAAGCACCAGCCCTGGGGGGGAGGGGGGGAGAAGTGTTTATGTTTATAAGTGGGAAAAGAAAAGAAAAGTTAGCCCCGTAACTCTCTCCGTCAGGGTGCGACACCTCAACAGTAGCTCACAAGGGATGGGAGTGAGGAGGGATTAAAAGAATAGCATTAAAGGTAGCATAGAGAGAAAGATGCGCAAATATCATAGAGAGAAAGATGCGCCGGGACAGCGAGCGAGGACATATCGAGGAATAGGAGAGATAGGAAAGAAGGAAACACGGTCATAGGAGTCTGAGGACGGGGCACCACTTCCGAGAGCTCTTGTCGGCGTCAGGAGATGGCGTAGGGCAAATCGAGTAGGTCAGAGCTACGCTGTCGTCGGAGATAGGCTTCAGGAGATGACGTAGGGCCAGCCCAGTCAGCCCGAGCTACGCTGACGTCGGAGATCACGAGGGCAGAACCGATCGGCACGGAATCCAGCGAGCGAATCCAGAAGCTCTGCACAAATGGAGTGCACCGCAATATACACACGGGTGTTCTTGCATTTCACTGTCATGGCAATGCGCTTGCCGTATGTAGAAATCAAACCGACGACCACGAGCTAAACCATGCGCCGCATGGCCTTGTGATAAAGGTTTACCACACGCGGCTGGTTCGAGGAAGCGTATCTTGCCAAATTTCCACGTGCAGCCTAATCTAGCAAACTTAGAGCACAGCAAGCGCGATTGACCGAAATGTTCTCGCGAGACGCACGCTGTTCGACTGGCCTCCATTTGATTGACGCAGAACTTGTGCTCATTTGTTGAGGCGCTTGGTTCGTAGCAATGACAGAGAGGAACACTCAGCAAGCGCAAAACAGTTTTCAGGTTGTTTTTATTTTATTTATTTACATACACAGTAGGCTCTCCTCTGGCGCATGCAGGATTGCAACACAAGACTACAGTCAGACCACGCATAGTTATACACTGAATATAGCGTGGCATAATTAAAATATTGCTGCGGCGGCTTCATTTTCGATAGAAGCGGAAATGCTGTAGGGCCGTGTGCTCAGATTTGGGCGCGCGTTAAAGAGGTAGTAGAAATTTCCCGAGCCTTCCACTACAACGTCTCTCATAATCATTTTTGAAGGTTGCTGAATAAAGCGTTCCCGTGGTAATCTGAAGTCTCCATGGTAAAGTTGGTAGATGAATTTTAATCTGGATACTATCCTGCGTTGCTCAAGTTTTGGTAGGCTTGCCTCAATATGTAGATTTGTTACACTAGACTGTCGCGAGTAAGCGGAACAAATAAAACGTAAAGGTAAATTTTGGGCTCTTTCAATTTTGTTCATAAAATGTTGTTGCAAGTCCGAGTTCAGCTTCGTGGCTTCTTTATGTGTGCCTGGTCTAGAACTTATGCTGTTTATTGCTTTGGATTCATACCAACAAGCACAGAGAACTACACTTCAAACCTGCACTTTTCGCAATAAGAAAAAAAAAGAAAAAAAGTGAAGTGACATTTCACAGATAATTCACATCTACTCACTTCGCTTGTATGGCTGGTGCAGGGTCCCCGTTTCTGCTATCTTTTGTCTGTCGTTGCTCACCCCTCGCTTATTCCAGGGGTGAACCCGAGTAAGGGCGCAAACGAACGCATGCACACACAAGGAACGTTCCAAGGATGCGGCTTTCATTTTCACCTGACAATCCTCACCCCAACTTTTTAGAGGATAGAACACCCGCTGAGGGGACGCAAAAAACAAACAAAAAAAAGACTGGGTAGTGGTCAGAAGAGGGAAAAGACACCTAATTTCTGCAGCCCAGTAGGGAGCACAGCGCAGTGCCTGATAGATGCAAAAAAAAAAAAAACTGGCTCAAGGAGCGGGCGGTGGGTGGCCAGTTGGGTGAGGAGAAGAGATAAAGGGGTGCATGATTTCAAGATAGAAAAGACGTTCTCCCCTGAGGTAAAATGTTTTAGCGCGCCACCTTTAGAAAGATGAGGAGCTTTCCGATGCACTGCTTTCATTTTGTCCGTCTAGATGGCACCAGAAAAAACATTCAAAAGAAGATAACAAATCAATTTAATTAAAGTACATAAGGCATTAGGCCAACGTAAAAAGACAGATTTCGTTTTTTGTTCTTGCGAGCTTGGTGGCACTCATGTCACCGCTTCGTTATAAAGGAGATGCTCATAGCAATCTATCCATCCAACCATCTGTTGCAGTAACAAAAATAATGTATATTTATCAGTAATCATGCAGCATTTGCGAATGAATCGTGTGTATGTTTATATCAGGAGACGGAACCATTGTGCAGTAAGCTATGCATGTTGAGATTTCAACGCAGTCTGAACATTACTGTGGTTTATTGGCGTTTTGGGGCACGATAAACTATAGACAATTTGGAGCTTCGGTTCACATTTCTGCTAGCTTTATTGAAAAGCGATAAGTTGAGGAACTAGATCAGGGGCTCTCGTTCATCAAGGTGCAAATTCAACCACAGAAGTTGAGTGACTTCTCACGAAAATGGGCAGAGGTAGGCCATAGTTTGAGAATTTCGCCCGCTTTAGATCACAATAATTAAAAAATCAGAGGCTTTACATCAATGAAATTAAACACTCCAATGGGAAATGTTATTTTATACACATGTATCGAAAATCAAAGTCTAGCCAGTATAGTTAGCGGATAGTCTATAGAGCTAAATTTACTGAATTTGACTGTTTTCAAACATTGACCAACAATAAAGCAGAAGTCCTGCGTGAAGTCGGTACGTTAAATAAATGGATAAATATGTATTGAATGTCCTGTGCGAAAAAAAAACAGTTATATAACTGCAGCTTTTATTTCAGAAAGTGAGCACAACTGAGGCACAGTAATGCCGAATCTCATACCTAGCACTCATTCCTGCCCGCCCTACTCCCAACAGTAACGGTTGACTTGCTTTATTTGAACATATTAAAAATGTACGAAAATCGCGCTTTTCAGTAATATAAAAGGTAACTATATAAGCCAGCAGAACTGCCACCGCATCAGCTGAAAAAGTGGCCACCAGAGTGAGACTGCCGACTCGAAAGCGTTGCTTCGAGGGGGGTGCCGCGCAGTGTCGCCAGAAGAAACGGAATAGGTGAATGCTATTTTGTTCTGAGAATCCGCTTTCGGAGGTTCTTAGTTCCTTATGAAGGCCGCCACACTCTGGCTGGAAAACTGTCCAAATAAACGCTTCTGATGTAACTGTTCTGTCGAAGGGGTATATATATATATATATATATATATATATATATATATATATATATATATATATATATATATATATATATATATATATATATATACCTTCCTCAGAAGGCTGGCTCATATGCCATGTTTTTTCTATTCTGCACTTCTTCCTGCTCGGCCTCTACCAACCCTCGCTCGCTTCATACGACACACACACACACATATAGTACACACACATATATATATATATATATATATATATATATATATATATATATATATATATATGTGTGTGTGTGTGTGTGTGTGTGTGTGTGTGTGTGTGTGTCGTATGAAGCGAGGGTTGGTTTGGTAGAGGCCGAGCAGGAAAGCAGGAAGAAGTGCAGAATAAAAAAAAACATGGCGTATGAGCCAGGCCACGTCTCCCATTCACCATTGCGCCACACACACACACACAAACACACACACACACACACACACACACACACACACACACACACACACACACATTTATTTATTTATTTCTGCTGGCTTCCTTTGCAAGCCATAAGCAGGAGTGGGTTGTACAAAAAGCTAAAAGAAACAAAAGTAACGAATTGTGCATACACATTGTGGGGAAAAGAAAAAAAGTGTTTAGAGATCTGTCTTGATCAGCGTGCGAAATACTGGAAACAGTATTTAAAAAACGCAAATTATTGTAGGCGAAAATGCCGGCAAGCAGATAACATGGATAGAAAACAACAGAACAAAACAAACAAACCGTACCTAAAAAAAGTAACAACAGAGAAATGAAAAAGGAAAGCGTGACAAGAATGCGCAAAGCAGCACTTGATTACTGAGCGCTCAGCTCCGCAACAAAAAGAATATGTTTGTGTTGGAATGCCTTGTGTCATAGATTAGTAAGAGCATGGACAAAAGAAGATATGGTTGGGCTCTGCAGTAGAGGTTCAGGCAATGCATTCCATTCATGGATGGCACGAGGGAAAAAAGACTGAAGACGTTGGTTCGGCAGGAATATTCAGTTAATTTGAGTGAATGAGATGAGCGAGTAGGGCACCGGCCACACGGTTTGATGTACAAATCCTTGTCTATTTTAACGTGTTCGTGGTGAATTAGGTATAACATTTTAAGTCTTTTTCGGTGGTGTCGTGTCTCTAGAGGTACAAGGTTCGCGTCTTGTAGTAAAGCACTCACGGATGTGTGACGATGATAGGAATTGAAAATGAATCTGAATAATTTTCGTTGTATGCTCTCGATTTCACTTGTTGTTGACTGGTTGTAGAGATCCCAGACAGGAGCAGGGTATTCTAACAGTGGCCTAATGTATGTATGCCAATAATTTTATGTTACTCGTGCATTTAGACAAGATTCAGATATCCAAGCTTTTTCATGGCTTTATTTTTAATGTAAGCTATGTGACTATTCCACCTAATGTCCGACGTGATCACTAGGCCAAGATATTCAGTAACAAACGATAAGTTATGACCGCTGTTGCTGTATACAAAGGGTAATGGATTCTTATTGCGTGTTATGACCATCGAAACAGTTTTTTTAGGTTAAGATTCATCTACCATTCATTCTAAGCACCATGTAGCTATTACGGATAAAGATGAATTCAGCAGCCTGATCTACCTCGCTGCGAATTTCTTGGTAAAGTATACAGTCATCTGCAAACCGTCAAATTTTAACCTGTACGTTTTTTACTATGTCAATAATAAACAGTAAAAAAACAGAGGACCAAGGACTGGTCCTTGTGGTACACCAGACTCCACATCGGATGAGACAGATTTAGCGTCTTCAACAACAACTGTCGGCCGCATACCAGTTAAATACGCATCTATCTGTCGAAGAAGGCAGTCATTTTTTAGAATAGGTTTTAATTTTGATAACAACTTTTGATGAGATACGCGGTCGAAGGCCTTCTCAAAATCTAAAAATATTATGTTGATCTGACCTTGGCTGTCCAGTGTTGCCGCAATTTCGTGTACAGTTTCCAGTAGTTGGGTTACAGTTGTTTTTCTGCGGTGGAAGCCGTGTATCCGAGTATCACAGGGGCCATTATTTTCTATATAGCCTGAAATGTGCTTAAATACAATGTGTTCCATGAGTTTTGATGACGTGCAAAGTAACGAAATATGACGGCAAGAAGCAAGCAGTGAATGATCTGTTGATTTAGGGTTAGGTATAATTTTCGAATGCTTCCAGTCATGAAGTATTTCTGCACGTGAAAGCTATTTTTTGAAGATGAGGCAAAGATATTTGGCGCACCATTCGGCGTATCTCCGGAGGAAGGCATCCGAGTTTTCATCGACACCCTGTAATTTTTTTTTACATCAATGTCAAGAAGCATGTACGCACAGCACTGCCGCTTCATTCACATCGAGAGGACCTATGGGTGGAATCTCATCAAGAATAGCTATGGGTGGTATTTCGCCATTGTCGTTTGTGAATACGAAGCAGAAGTACTCGTTCAAAGCATTTGCAATTAAACAATTATCGGTTAGTATGGTGCCGTCAACATAAATATCAGACACGCGGGTCCGTTTTGGCGATAAGTATCGCCAGAACTTATCCGGGGATGACAGAAGAAAGTTTTGGAGTGAAACGTTTTGGTAGTGCTCTTTTGCTTTAGATATACCAATTTTGAACTGTCGGTGCAAGTTGCTTAGCTTATCGGACTTAGCCCTCGATGGCCGAGCTTTGTGCTTCTTTCTTGCTTTTTTTCTATTTTCGTCCAAGGCGCAACAGGTCTCGTGTCATCCAAGGATTCGTTTCACATACAACTTTTCGTTTTTTGGAGGCACAAAATTGTCGATGCACTCGTGAACAAGTTTTTACAAGAAGGACCATAATCTATCAATGGATGCATCGTGTGATTCCGAAAGGCTTACAAACTTACAAAACTCATTATCTGAAGCATCAAGTATGTCGACTTCGCTAGCACGTGAGAAAACGGGAATAAAATGCTCACTTTTCGGAGGTTTTATCCGGAAGTTTATCTCTAGCGTAAGACACACCATTTTGTGATCTGAAATTCCCTCAAATACAAAGACTCTTGGGTTGCACTGTAGGACGTGGTCATTTATGAAAAAAAAAGATCCAATATGTTTCGCGCTCGGGTTGGTTGCTTTACTAATTGTGTCAGCCCACAAAAAAAGACGATATCAGTTAAAGGTTCTGCTGCCCCACAAAGAGCGCTAGGAAAATCAGTACTCCAGTCGACCGATGGGACGTTGAAATCACCAGCGAGCAAAATGTTTTTGCTACGCTTACGAGCTGTACACAGAAATTCATTCAAGTTGTCGAAAAAATATCACAGTTAGGTGGGCGGTAAAAGCCGGCATATACAAGATGGAAGTCGCCCAAGAATACTATCGCAATGACGCATTCAGTGCCTGCTATAGATCAGGTGATCTTTGGACATGCAGGAATTCTCGAAACAGTAAAGCAACTCCACCTCCCCGGGAATCTCGGTTTTGCATATTTTCCTGCATATTTTGTAACCGGATGGTGTTATCTCAAAGTCTGCAATAATACCAGAGTGCAGCCAGGTTTCTGTTATTATTATGACGCGCCACTACAAAGCGCTCTCTCTCTCTCTCTCTCTCTCTCTCTCTCTCTCTCTATATATATATATATATATATATATATACATATATATATATATATATATATATATATATATATATATATATATATATATATATATATATATATATATATATAATTTTTTACCTCGCTGACGTTGCCGAATTGTCGTATAACAACCACAAAAACGACATCACGACGTGGTTCAACTTCAAAACGTCGTTTGCTGACGTTTTTGGCCGACCCGCTGCCCGCAAGTTCAGGGCCGAACAACGCTTGCGGAACAGAAGCCATCGGAATCGTTCACTGGTTACATCGAAGACATTGTTGATCTTTACAGCCATGTGAACGCCGCCATGCATGGGGCTGAGAAGATTGTGTACATTTTCTAATGGATAAATGACTGCGCATTTGATATGCTCTTGACCCGTAGTCCTGCCACCGTTGCGGAACTTGTCACTTTATGTCAAAGTTTCGACGAGTTGAGGAAGCAGCGCGGCGCGCCCTGACTCGGCCACTTTCCTCACACGCTGACTCACTCTCCAGTCTTACCTCCGTTCCCGATCACTCACCGACCCTGCAAGAGATTAAAGACTTTGTGCGTGAAGAAGTAGCTCGGCAAATGTCGTTGATTCCCTTCACGATGAAGCAACCGTCCTCTCGTCTGCCGTCACCGCTTCGCGACGTTATTGCCGAAGAGGTAGCTCAGGCTGTTCCCGTCACTGCCCACAGCAGCCTGTGGCCACCCCTGTTCACCATGTGCCGGCTATGCAGCCCGTAGCCACCCCTCTTACGTATGCCCAGGTGGTACGCAGCAGACCCCGCCAACAGCATTTTCCAACCATACCTTCACTTACTCCCCACTACACCCCACTTTCGACATCTTGTGCCGCACCGCGAGTAAGCAATTCCTGGCGCACTCTTGACAATCGACCAATCTGCTACACCTGTTTTACTCCAGGACACGTGGCACGATATTGTCGCCGTCGCTTCCAACCACTGCACGATGCTACTCGGCCATTCCCGTATGACCCACAGTCCATGCACCTACCTGCTCCCTATCCCTCGCCGCAGTATGGCTACACTAACCTTCCCGAGTCTCAGTCACCCCAGCCCCCAGCTCCGACTCACTCTCCCCGCTCACCGTCTCCTCGCAGGCGATCTCTGTCCCCAATGCGTCCCCGACCCGCTTCCTCCAACCGGGAAAACTGAACGCCGCAGTTCCAGAGGCAAGAACTGTGCCGTCGTCGAAATGCCCAAGTCCTCACACTTCACCTGCTAACGTCGTCGCCATATCTGCCGATGATGTTTCTACCTTTGCCCCCATCGACACAGGTGCTGCCGTTTCTGTTATAGCCACCCAGCTCTGCCGCTCCCTATACGCAAAGTGACCACGCCGCTCTCTGGACTATCGCTTCGTACGGCTAGCGGACAATCAGTTCAACCTCTCAGCACCTGTACGGCCCGCATATTCATCCAAGGCTCCGTGTACATTGTCGAGTTCATCGTCCTTTCGGTGTGCTCGCACAACGTTATCCTAGTGTGGGGCTTACGGTCACATCATCATGCCGTCATCGACTGCGCACGCGCTGAAGTTCAATTTTCGCACCAGTGTGACGAACCTTTGCACGAAACTCTTTATCGGTTGCCAAAACTCGTCGTGCGTGAGGACGCATAAATTCTGCCAGCCTCTCTTGACGTTGTCCCTGTTCGCTGCGATGACCATAACGATGCTACGGTAATGTTTATACCTTCCGACACTTTCATGAGCCGCAGAGCCGTTTCCTTGCCTTTCGGTACACTGGACGTCACTGCTGGCCAAAGCAATATTTTCATCCACAACCCCCTTTCTGCACCGCTTACGCTACTTGCCGGCGAAGTCTTGGTCGAGTGGAGTACCTTGATTCTTTTTTATTCCTTAACATGCCAGACTAATCGTGCAGTAACGCCTCGACCAAACTTCATGGCCTTTCCCCGCTGAAATGCTCGGCGACTGACATCTTCTCGAGTTCCATCGCCGACACCTTAAGTGCTCAAGAACACGCCGAGCTTATTAATCTCCTCCAGCACTTCGCGAATTCATTCGACGCTTCTCAGCCACAATTGGGTCGCACTTCCGCAGTGCACCACTACATTGACCCCGGTTCGCACCAGCCATTGCGTCAACGACCGTACTCTGTCTCTGCTGCAGAACGTCACGACATCAACGACCAGGTCGAAGAGATGCTACGCCGTCGCGTTATTCAACCATCGCACAGTCCTTGGGCATCTCCTAATTCGAATGAAGGGTGGATCGATTAAATTTTGCTTCGACTACCGGTGATTAAACAAGGTGACGCGGAAAGATGTCTAGCCATTCCCGCGCATCGACTACCCCCTTGACAGCCTCTAAAGAGCCGAATTCTCCTCCTTAGACATACGATCTGGATACTTGCAGGTTCTTATAGCAGACGCTGGTCTCCAGAAAACTGCGTTAATTACACCTGCTGGCCAGTACGAATTTAACGTAATGCCTTTTGGGCTTTGTAATGCTCCTGCCACGTTTGAGCGACTCATGGACAACGCACTGCGTGGACTGAAGTGGTCTGTGTATCTATGCTACCTCGACGACATTGTCGTTTTCTCTCCCGATTTTCTAGACATCTGCCTCCGCTACAACTGGTAATGACGTGTTTAACCAGCGCTGGGCTCCAACTGTACCTGAAAAAGTGCCACTTCGCCGCGCGAGAGCTGTCCATCTTAGGGCACATCGTGTCCAAGCATGGTGTTCTACCCGACCCTGCAAAACTTCGTGCTGTCGCCGAGTTCCCGAAACCTACTACACTGAAAGAATTACGCATGCAGTTTCGTCAGACTATGCACGTACTTCCGGCGCTTAGTTCAAAATTTCGCGCCGATCATGTCACCACTGACCAACCTCCTATGCGGTGGCGCAGACTTTTCATCCTGGTCTCCTGACTGCGACGTCGCGTTTGCCATGCTCCATAGTCTGCTATCCTCTCCTCCCATTCTTCGGCATTTCGACCCAACAGCTGCAACGGAAGTTCACACTGACGCTAGAGGGGTTGGTCTTGGCGCTGCCCTCACCCAACGCAAGCCGGTCTACTTCGAATACGTCGTCGCTTATGCGAGTCGCACGCTCACTAAAGCTTAGGCCAATTACAGCGCCGCTGAAAAGGAGCGCTTAGCGCTAGTGTGGACGCTTCGCAAGTTCTGCCCTTATTTGTACGGTCACCCATTCGACCTGGTAACGGACCACCATGCATGTTGGCTCGCCACATCGAAGGATCCTTCTGGCTGCCTAGCTCTGTGGGCACTGCAAATCCAGGAGTACGACATTCGCATCATCTATCGCAGCGGACGCAAGCACTCTGACGCTGACGTTCTGTCCCGTTTGCCTTTACCTCCCGACTCGGCCTGCGGATCACTCGCATCAGTTTGTACAACGAACGGTCTGGCCAGGTTGGGAAGCTTGAGTTGCGCTGTCTCCGCTATGGCGCTAGACAGTCGGCAGAACGCCTCCTGCTACTGAAGTCCCCATTGCCACTCAGCAGACTTACCCAAGAGCTTGCTCAAGGGCGCCTGCAGTCGGACACAGGACGGAATGAAGGAACGGCCGCACCAAATTCTTTTCAGCAGCCTTCTTACCGAAAACAGCCGCCGATTGGAACCACCTTCCCTCTTCCGTTGTATCAATAACAGACCCTTTGTTATTCAAGACTGCAATTTCTCAGCAATGCTTGTAACTATACGCAGTTTCCATTATCTATCTTTGTCTTGTATGTGCTTGAATTCTTATACATTTTTAGTTGACTTATGTTGCCTTCCTGATTTGCGCATCTGATACTTGTTTCTTTATTTTGTCTTTTTTTCTTGTGTGTTATATATGTTGTACCCACCCCCTCTGTAATGCCCTACGGGCCCTGAGGGTATTCTAATAAATAAATAAATAAATAAACGGTAAAAGTTGATCATTGGCGAAGGCCACGCACGTCCTTGGGCACGAGAAAATTGAGGATAGCTCGAAGTTTCTACCGATCCAGCTCTATGGAGCCTCCGCCCAGCGTAAACCTGAGTAACTGAATACGGGTCTGCGCTAATTGGACCTTAGCGGGATTTAATGTCATTCTGGCGGTCCTCACCCTCTCGAGTACATCGGCAACATATGGGTCAAGCGCTCTTTGAAGGTTCGTGAATAAATGACGATGTCGTCGAAGTAGCACATGCAGTATGACCCCTTTGCTTCCCCGAGGACGCGGTCCATGAGTCTTTGAAACGTCGCAGGAGCATTGCGAAGACCAAAAGGCATACGAGTAAACAACCCTCTGCGGGACGTGATTGCAGTTTTACATTGGTCACGGTTACCCGTCCGAACCTGTAGGTAACCTTTAGAGGCGTCAAGCGTGGTAAAGTACCGTGCATCACCCAGGTTTCCTACGATGCCGTTTATCGTGGGGAGCGGATAGGCATCCTTACGAATCACTCCATTCAGATGACGATAGTCTGCGCAAAGGCGATGACTGCCATCTTTCTTAGGCACCACCACAATTGGAGACGCCCTGGAGCTAGAAGAGCGGTGAATAATGCCAGCCGCAAGCATGTCGTCTAGCAACCCATCGATGACCTGCCTTTTGGCGACACTGGCGGGCCTGGGGTTACACTTCAACGGAAGCGCGTTACCAGTTTCGATCACATGGCTCACTAAATCGGTGCAACCCGGTGGATCGGTGAAGATCTCGTCGTACTGACGTTGCAGTGTCGACAGACGAGCCTTCTGTGCATCATACAACTGAGTCGCGCCGGTGACCAAAGGATGTAGTGCCTCTTCGTGTCGTGTCGGTCGATCCACACAGGGGTTTCGAGCCGACGAGCGCGGAACGCCGGGGTATACGACCCCGAAGTTGGCGCACGACACGGTTCGTGCCGCGCCTCTCGTTCCCGAAGGGGACTGTGAGAGGGCAAATGCGTTGAGCAGGGGCTTGGCCTTGAACTCTGCGCAGGGCACGTTTCCGACACTTCTGCGGCAAAGGCAACGGTAAGCGCCGGCGGGCTGATGAACGGCTCGAGTTTGCAAAATGGGCCATCACGATAGCCGCCATTCACAATGTCCACAACGATACCGGTTTTAAGGAGAAAGTCCCGACCGAGAATCACTGGAACATTGAGCCCTGGAAGATGAACAAGACGGCAGCGTCTCATTCGATCTCCCCATCTGACAGTCAACCTTGCAGCGCCTGCTGAATGGGCCCCGCCTTTCGCAAGGGTGAATGTCGTTCGGCTGTCCCGCAAGCGCACTGGGTGCTTCTGCAAGTGGGACAACACCTGTTCGCCGAACAACGAGGCGCTACCGTTCGTGTCCAGCAACGCCGAAAATTCGCGGCCGGCAATAGTGACCGGAATGAACGGCGCGCGCGTATCAGCAAGAAAAGCGCTTGCCCTGCACGCAGAGGAAAGAAGCGAAGGCTCAGTCGCTCATGCATTCACGAATGTCCGGCAAACCCGTTTCCCTGCCTGGCAGGGGGCTTGGATCCGGTGCATTTCCTTGCTATGTGCCCTCGTTCACGGCAGTGATAACAGCGCACTCCATCGCGGTCTGTTTTACCAGACGGAGCAGCCTCTAGCAGTCGTGATCGTCTCGCTACGTTATCGAAGGATACGTGTCTGCGAGCCTCACCTCCCACATTACGTTCAGTAGGAAAGCGTCCCTGTGTGGAGGTTTCAGGTGGAGCAGCGCAGGCTGCCCGCCTTTCATCAAGAGTGATCGCTCAACTCCCACGCACAGCCGATTGGTGGTGGCAGTGGCTAGAAGATGAGAAAAGGCACCTAATTTCCGCAGCCCGGTCGCGTGTTTGACAACCGTATGCTGGAGAACGCACCCGAGAGAAGGGAAACGCCCATGTCGTCTGCTACGGCGCTCATTGGCTGCCACTGCTGCAAATGTCATTTCCGTGCAATGCATGACGTCTTTGTCTGGTTTTCGCCGCTCTCGTGGGGTGAGGAGCGGGTCCTGTGAGCGGGTAATCGCGGTGTTGCGTCGAGCCAATATACCAGTCGTTCGGCTGCTTTGGGGGTTGTTTCTGAACTACTGAAGCCGTAAACAAACAGTTTCGCGGCTGACTGCATAGACAGGCGACATCTGCACAGTGTACTCGTGGCATTACAAGTAGCAGACGGACAAGGTTTACGCGTTGGAGCGAGACGTACGACCGTGGCCGCGGGCTCCCATAGCGTGGAAGCTCGTTTTTCGCCACGCGTGTTTAACTCATGCCTAAGTTTTAATCCTCCATAGTGGTAGTTTTAATCCCCATTCCAATGGCTGCATCTAACGGCCGTACGCTGCCATTCATGCTTTCAGCAGTTTCCAGTGCTTGCTTATACTTGCGAGTTTTAAACAGGTCGGGTGCTGAATTGTCTAAATCAAACATTTTGTAATGTACATACCGACCGGCCCAGTTCAGTTCGCGTATGCAGGTGAACTTCCTTCACTGTTTCTGAAAACACTGTTTACACTTTAGCACAGCTTACGTGTTCAAGTCAAAATATGTCAAGTTAATTAAAACAGCTATAATGCAGCTACGCTGCAAAATATCACATTAGTAGGTCCCAGAGTTCAGAAAACTGCTTATTGCGCAAAAACAAGAAATATGTGTGGACATGTGGACAGTAAAAAATAAAATAGGATAAGATGATTACATATAGCAAACACTTTGTATTTAACATTACCTTAATGCTAAAATATAAAATATTCAACAGTTTGCAAAGAAGCAGAAAGACTAGAGAAGGTAACAAAAATAATCAACCTGACATAACATTCGTTGCATTGTCAATGCATTATATGAAAAAACAAGACATCCAGCAAACTGGCAGATAAATATTGTTTTACAGAATGGCAGACATAGCAAGGACTACATACAGCTGTATGTACAAGTGAATATGCATGCAGCACTGTGCACGATGAATAGATTACCCCAGTCTCCCTCGCTGTTGTTCTCATTGTTTTCGCAATAATGATGTCTTCTGCAACTATTGCTGTTACATTGCAATATTTGAGAGATAATTAAAAAATTACAATGACTTGTTTGATTACTGAACACAATATTTCTTGCCTCGTGCAGAGAATTTCTGAACATTGTGTGATGATCTCATTTTGAGAGGTAATGAGTGACATACTGCAATGCCAGAGAAAATAAATGTGAACTTTCCCTTATTTCTCCTAATGAAATAAGGCCGGCATAGGACATTCATTGCATCAAAAACCAGTTACTGTTGTTACAAGCAGTGTTCCCTACTCATACGATAACAGTGACCAAAAGCTAGTCAAGCTGCAGCAGCGACATGAAGAGAAGCAGTACGGTCACAAGCTTGTCGTTAAGCCCCTTCAAATAAGCCTGTTTTACGTGCCCTATAACAGGGCATTCGATGTAGGTGTCATCGGTGATGAGCCTTTATGCTGTTATGGGACAGAACACGCAGTTACAAGCAGGTTTGTACAATGCTATCTCAAGAATGCATGCCAAATTAATATTTCCCTTCACTACACCTTTATCACTACATTAGAGTGTGGCTGCTGAATTGCTTAATGTATAGATGGTTGTGTCATCAGCCTAAATGTGCATCTATTGCTTGTGTTGGCTGTACTATTACTGTGTGCGCACATGTGGTTACGTGATGTGTCAAAAAACTTTTTTGTGTGTTGGTGTGTGCAAAAAAATGTATCTGCTGCAAGTACAGAGGCCCATGTAAGGTAAATAAAGCACCGTTTGCCTTTGGTCCTTTTTTTTGTATTTCACGAAAAGATACTACTACTTGGTTTGACCAAGAAACCTCAGCCGCTCAGATCATGAGAAGGACACATAAGCATTGGTCAGCTAAAGCATTGAAATGGATAGTTATAGGTGAGAAGTACGGCTGATGATGTAGCAAGTTAGGTTCGAGCGTGCAAATTAATGAATTTGCAGGACTAAGATGGAACTGTGTCGTGCAGGAGATAATGCATTAGAGATCATTGGGAGAAGCCTTCTTCAGGCACTGGTCATAGGATAGGTTGTTGATGGTGAGATAGACTGAAAGATTAAAGTTTATCAAGTCATTACCGATGGTTTATGGTGTTGAAGGCCTTCATCAAGTTGAGGAATGCAAATTCTACGCTCAAACTTCTGTCATTTAATGTTCAGCTTTCTCTGTTAGAGTAATTAGTTCCATTGTAGCTGAACATTCTTGGCAAAATCCTAGTCACTGAGGTCACGAAAGGTAAAATTTGTTCTGGTAGTACATTAATAAAGCCCGAAAGAGCTCTTCAATCATTTTATGGATGAAAGGAAGGAAAAAAATTGACCTGTGTTGCCCTACATAAGTCTCACCACATTTCATTAAAAATAGTTCCACCTGACTAAAGTTTGACCAACCAACCAACTTGACTAATATCACTACAAATCATCAGCTTATGAGTGTGCCAAGATTGCGATGGTGCTTTGCAGTGCAAAGTAGACAGTGCCGCAGCAAATATGTCTGTTAAACAGCCATAGTGGCTGACAACTGACAGCCACCCTAGCCTTATATATGCTGTGAATTGTGATCCACTGTTATTCCTACATACTTCTGTCCTTTTGGACATCACTTTGAAATTGAAGCAGCAATGCAAGTAAACATTAAACAGAGGATTTTTGCATTTGTAACACAGACTTGAGTTAGAGGCTTAAGTGATTTTACCAGTAGCTAAATTAAAGGTTTTTCAATAACACTGTATTGTTTTTCTTTAGAAAAGCTCCATACAAATTCTTGTGCTACCGTCTACAAAGTTTTCAACTAAGTCACTGTGCACGTTTCAAAATGTTCAATGAAGCATTAGTAGCAGGGCCTTTGAAGGTAGTTCAATGCTCGAAAGCAGTCGATAAAAGAGGTTTTTTTTTTCTTTTGCTTAGCACAACCATGCACTGTGAGCTCTGAAGTGGTGCATAGAATCAATGTTTGTTCATGCTGCAGCCTGGTACCAGTATGAGATGCTTTTTTAACCTTCAGTACGCCGACATGGTAAACACAGTACAATTAAGGCAGACCGCTTTTTGCATATGAGGCATGACATCTTAGATGCCACTATGTCGCCGCACCACTGTGGTCTAGGAGTTATTGCGCTCGACTGCTGACCGAAAGGTTGAGGGATCGAATCACGGCCACGGCGGCTGCACTTCCGGTGGAGGCGGAAATGCCGAGGCCCGTGTACTTAGATTTAGGTACATGTAAGAACCCCAGCTGGTCGAAATGTCCAGAGCCCTCTAATATAGCGTCCCTCATAATCATATCTTGTTTAGGGGGCGTTAAACTCCAGATATTATCATCATTATGCCACTGTCTGATTGCATAAATGAATGGTTCATATTAAGTATGTTCTAAAACACCTAATTGGCCTCACAAAGGGCACGAAAGATGACATCGTTTTTTGCTTAACATTAAGACTGAAGGCCCTAGATGTGCATATACAGTCTAGCCCAGCATAACAGTGTTACACCTAATGGTTAAAGCACCCACAAAATTGTAAGAAAAAAATTAGCTGGAAAAACTAGCATGTAGCTATTTAGGTCGATGGTTGATGTTTCTCGGTGATGGAAATATCTTGCAACATGAACATGTTTACAGCCAAGCACTAATTCTAGAACATGATGAGTAAGTGTGCCGAATTTCTATGCCACCAGCAGAAAAGCTATGGCAACCCAATACAGAGCTTGGCATGAGCAAAGTAAGAACAATGAAAAATGGCAAAACGTGATATTAGGCAGCTACAAAGAATTCATGGACTTGCCAATCCTAGAAAAAAAAAAGTGGTAGTTTCATCTATGAAAAGTGTGACAAGAGTCCAAGAAACCAGGAGTGAGGAGGTGGCACATTGTACGTGATTGAAGTAGGAAATCCTAGCACTATGTACTGCCGCGCTCAATATGAATAGCAACACGGGAGCACGTGGCATCACTACTTCAAATATTGCACATGACTCCAGCTTGCCCTCATTTCTTCAACTATGTTGCTGTCTCTCCCCTGGGGATGGTCCTAAACAAGAAAATATAGTTCAGTTGAGGAAATGAGGTCAAGTTGAAGCAATGTGCTCTCATTGAAGTACGGAGGCCACATGCTCCCGTGTTGAAAGTCATATTGTCACAGTCGTGACGTCGACGAAGGGGAGCAGACATTACTGTGAAGAATAATTTATTTATTCGGCCGAACCTGTGGCCACGTAAAAGGAAATTAAGATTACAGCAAGACACTGGCACTAATAGCAGTGAACAGAGCGTCGGCCGTCGATCGACTGACAAGCGGCGATGCGTGTCGGCATTTATACACTTGCCATCGAATATTCTAGCGTTATCGCTAGTGGTGATGTAGGTTCCAGAATAAACTGCACTGTTCACCAAGTGGGCGTAATCTTAACAAAACGATCTACTGCATGACGCTTCTCGAAGAGTGTCGGCGTGATTTGCTGACAGTAAAACGGGGTGATTACAAAACATGACGAGCTAATCTGGCAATATTGAGTGGGGCTATGCATGGCTCTAATGACACTTGGCTGTTGGTACATTATCTTGCACATTCCTGCTCAGCTTACGGAAACCAGTCACTTTCTGCTGCCCTGCCACTTTCCTTGAGCGTCCTGCGGGCATTCGTGCTGAGCCCGCGTCTTGTCAGGCTCATTGGCTGCACTTTTATTTGCCTGCCACGCCTCCGGTCCACTGCGCCAGCATGCTTTATTGTTAGAAGTAGTGCCTCAGCACATCTCCTAGTTTTGATCTTCTTCAGGTTTGATATTGCATCCCTTAACAACTGGTCACTGGATGAACTGCCGGTGGTTAAGGATGCGATGCGCCAAAGCTCCACGAGAAACTCTTCTTGCACCTCTGCTCGTTCCTGAAAAAGGTTTCAGTGAAAGTTGCTTGTAATGCAAGCATTTGACCATCTTCAGACTAGAACATGCATACTTTATAAAAAATTGTTAAGCTATGTTTACTTTGTGCACAAAAATATCAGAAGCCCTGTTCCTCGCTTATCTGATTTGATGAGAGCTACTAGTATATATACAAGAGCAATTTTGTGTGTTCAAGAGAGTCACTGGAACCGAAGTGCAACACTGTTACCATACCATGACTGCATGCCAAAGGTGAGTATAGACTAGACCTAATGTGCTGCGTAAAAGTTGGCGCATTAAGACAGTGGCATAGCGCATGTGTTGGACTATGCAGACCCCATTAAATAGATATGCATGTGTATTAAGGTACTGTTAGAATTCGCACAATTGTTCACATTATACAGAGTTCAGGTAAAGCTGATTGTGCGACATTGTGCTGTCTACAAACGACAATTGCAGTCTGATATGTACCTCAGCTGAGAGGCTTTGCATAGGAAGGGGCGCTAGTGTACAGTCGCTACTTCCGTGCAGCTCAAGCCGTCCTCTATGTCCACTTCGTTAGAATGCACAGGTTCTTGTGGGGCAGGCAACGGAATGGGATCTTGCTGGCTCATCGGCACGAAGTACCGATGAGCCAGCAAGTACCGATGAGGCTGGGGCATTGGTCACCTGCCGCTAGCTGACCAAGTGACAGGCAGCGTTCCAGTGTGAGCACTGGACTATTTGGAAAGGGCCCCCAAAGGCTTTCTGCACGACAGCTGGGTGCTTGCAGAAGGCACCTTGGTTCCCTCTCCAGCAGCTGCATAGGCCGATGCTAGCAACGACCTAATATGATCCAAATCTATATGAGCTGCGCACGCTGTACATGGCATCGCCCAGAAGAACAATACACTCCGAGGGCATATCTGGCATCTTTTAAAGAAGGTTTTGAAACCTGATCTGGTGAGAGGGATCTCGGTGGTGTGCGTGGTGAAGTAGTCTAAGTTTAAAATATTCCTCCCACTTGGTCATTATATACTCCACCAAGGCTACTGCATTATATGCCTTGTTTCTGCTGAGCACAATGTCCTTTAGAATCCGGATTGATGCCTCTGAATATCTATTGGTGTTGTGCCCTCGTGTTATCAGGCCTACCCTGTGCAGCAACACCCACTGGTATCTCAGTTGCAATTGCTAATCAAGACCAGGAAAATGACACAAAAAGAACAATAGATGGGTCTCGATATTCACTTCACATGTATATTTGGAAGGTTTGCTTTAGGACCTCACCCGAGCATCAACATATTAAGGGAATTCTGTTCATCAGTGACACTGCCATCAATTACCCATCATAACAAGAGATACTTGTGAGCTGCCACATGCTTGTGCAATATAATAAGTTGCTTCACTGGCTCAAGCGAAGTAGTCAATGCTTAAAGACAAAAGTGTAGTGAGAATTTTTTTTTCTGGAGGTGGGAGGGGGTTCAAGCATACTTTATGTATATTCGTGCGTGTATTTGTATGTGCACATGTGTATATGTACATGCAAAAATGCAAATATAGGGAAGGAAGTGTTCACCCCCCCCTTTCTTGGCTCTGCCTCTGATTCAAGACACATATGTAGGCTCGCAAAACAGCAAATGCTTTTAGTTAATTATCAAACTGGGATATACAAATGATTGCATTATAGTTGTTCTAATAATCTGTGATAAACTATTTTGTTGCTCGACAGACTTACTCTTACAAGGGCCTACAATTGCGGCTGAAGTTACAATTATAAATGCTTGAACTAAATTAACCTGCAGTGGTATCTCACTGCCTATAATTTTGTCCTATACTCAAGAAGAAGAAAAAAATTGCACCAAACTTTTCTTTTTTCTGTGTTATGAGTGATATGTTTAGAGGAAGTGATTATCTTAGATAAAGAAGAACACTGCTCACTTTGTGCATTTCGTTTTTATGTCTTTTACAATCCAGCATGTGTTGGTTTAGGCACTATGACGCTGAACCCAGTGTTCCGCAGCGGCAATGTCTGCCAATTGCAACAAAGTACCTTCATGTCCAGTGTAGAAGACTCGCCGTCTTCTACACACAGTAGAGAGTCCGTCACTGTCTGAGGTTTAGAAGCAGAGGAACATCCTCGGGGCTGATCGTCGAAAGCACCAGAACTGTTCATGTTTGTGCTTGTTGCGCTCGAATAAAGCACAAAGCAAGCAGGGAGATGCACGTTAACATATTGTGCATTCATATCTGGCACGCATGTGTTGGTGCAGCTTCGGTTTTTGTGATGTATTTAGAAACGTCACATGTTTAGTCGTTGATAAGTGGCGAAGCGCGCATATACAGTTGTAAGTACACCTGAAATACTACAGTGGTATATGCGCTAATATACTTTATCGACTACCATTTACTTTAGTTTCTACAAAGTGTTGCAGAGGAACACAGCGGCTCGTTCACAGTGTATAAAAACCGTTTCTCACAACAGTAGGCCATGAAGGAATTCTTTTCAAAGTATTCGTTCCTTGTCAAGTAGGCAGTTTGATTTCCCTTTTTTGTTTTGATAGTGTTTGGACCTTTGTGATAAGTTCATGTTGCTGATCGGCCCACAGTGTAACAATGCGTTGGCCGCATCGCCATCGCGACCGTCATGACTGTTTAAAGAACACAATTTAAACTGGCTTAAATTAGTCGCACAGTCTTAATCTTTTAGTAAATTATGCCTTATCGCTATTATTATAGTTTATAAGGCAAAAATGTGGTAGTTGTATTCCCACAAGTAAGGATGATTACTTTGGATGCCAATTATGCTGCAGGTGAGCGGCCTGTTTTTGTTTCTCTGCTGCTCGGCAGCAGCAGTAGCAGATGACTGTTGTTTTTGTTCGATAATCTTCGGCACAGAGGGACCGTGCTTTTTCATGTGAAAGTTGCAAGCTCGTTGTCTCTGTCGTAAAAAAAGTGTTCCTTCAAGCGTTAAGAGGGAGAGCGTGGCGCGCATGAATTGAATGAATTAAAACTGCACCATAGTAGAGGTTACTGCCCTGAATACAACATCGATCTCTCGAAGGGGATAAGTTTCTTTAGTGATTTTAAGAGAACAAAGTGTATTCGCTGAATGATTAGTCACTATAATAAAGTGGTAAGTGTATATATATATATATATATATATATATATATATATATGGCACTCTTTTATGCACTACCACACGAAGGTGACACATGCATTGTTATGTTGTATTCTGTTCTTGCTGATGTAATAGGCACATTTGCACCTTTTTTCCATTTTCGCTACATGTTTTTTTTTTCATATTTTCCGCTCCTGCTAAACAAAACGGCCCATTTGTTTGCATCTTCAGCCCTCAAGGTACTATACCACTCTGGATTCCATCATCATTGGCTTTACACAATTCTGTCACGCAGAGCTGTGCTATTTCCCTTCAGCATTAGGCCTTGATAACGTCAGCATTCCCTGTGTACAATGATTAAGACATTGGGATGGACAAACTACAAAGCAAAGTAAAAAGTAGCCACCACCACCTCTTAGAACAAGTAGTCACCTTACAGACATTTACTCCTATGCAATATTCCTCTCATGAAATTACTGTAATAAGCCGCAGCATTTTCATACTGTATCTCGGCACTGTCCTCGTTACCACGGAAGCAGCTGTTTGTAAAAGACGTCTGTGTGTTACATAGTGGTTGCTCTGTAATATGTAATAGTCGTATCATCAGAACACCTCACGACTTTTGAACTGCAAGACAGTTGACCCAGCCAGTTATTGCAGTACAGGGTGTGGAACAAAGTGTAGTGTTACAATATGCTTGTGGTATTGTACCAGTGGGTTTACACAGGTCCAAAAAGCTAGCCTCCAGAGGTTCAGCGTACAAATGATGGCCACACATTGATTTCAATTTGTGTCTGTGACATCTTCAAAAGTCGGCCAGTTTATGTAATGAATTTTGAGGTTAGCTCTGCAGGAAATGCATAGGCTAAACTATTAAGCAAAAATGCACCGATGTAAAGTTATGGGTAACATAGGTGGACCCAGCATGACAATAAGTCATTCCAGAAAGTAATGCATTGCGTAATAAAGAAGAAAAGGTAAAATGTGCTCACACACATGCATGCAGAGAATAGCGAAAAGCTGACTGTGAATTTAAAGGGTACACTGTGGGGGAAAACAAAGTAGACATGATGGCTTATCTGTGCATACAAAGTAAAGATAGTTCCAGTTGACAAACAAGCACACGTGAGGGTCTATGGTAGAGGTTACCCTTCATGTATGGGTACAAAATTAGCAGTAGTAATAGGAAACAACAGCCGGTATTAGACAAAATATATATGCAGACGCTTCTTTCCTAAAGCA
Organism: Rhipicephalus annulatus; assembly: GCA_013436015.1. NCBI lineage: Eukaryota > Metazoa > Arthropoda > Arachnida > Ixodida > Ixodidae > Rhipicephalus > Rhipicephalus annulatus. The sequence goes on along the minus strand of WOVY01006179.1, from coordinate 191,454 downwards.
CAGTAACAAAGCTACAGAATGCTGCAGCTGCACTAGTTTGGCATATAATAATCCCTTTAGCTGTGCCCGCCTCTATGTTGGACAGATGGGCCATTCCGTTTACTGGAGAGAAAGATAAGGCACATTTACTGAGAAGTCCCTGCTGGTGTTCAAAAGGCAAATTAAACATAGGTTGAGAGACTAGTCCCCTAAAGCTTTCCCTTTGATGAGATGCAGGCTCAGCCATGACCTTGAACCGTGGTACTCCTCCAGGCAGACATTTCTGTGATTGCTTGAGAATTTTCTAAGTAGTGTAGACTCCCACTACTCTGGCATTTTTATTTTAGTCTTGGGGTTTAGGAAATGTCTGAATTGTTTGAAGCCGATTGGCATGCCTGCACGATGTGATGACCATTGCAGATGGCACATTCAATGTTTTAGTTTGGTTAGTATACTTCTAGTTGTATTTGGTCATATAGTGAAGTTGATTGTTTGTAAAAATGTCTCCCTGTGGTTGCTTGATAATTGCTTAACAGTTTGTCGGGAGAGTTCTTGAGTCAGCATTTCAATGTTATTTGGAGATTTCTCCATACATAGTCCTGCAATCTTCCATTCGTTTTAATTGGAAAACTGTTTTTCATTGATAAGGTTCAGGTATTGGGGGTGCAGTTCTCTTGAAATCTCTTTGGGAATTTTCAGTCTGGGCATAGATTAGTGGCAAAAATAACTCTCCTAGTTTATACTTGCTCTAGCAGCTTTGCTCACAATGCAGGCTAAGTCCCTTGCTGTTCAGGCTGCTTTGAAGTCGGTGGCCATGTATGATGCAGCGGTTATGCATATGCTAATGCTATTGAAGGGCCCCAAAACCACCTATGATATTTTTTCAAAACACCTAAAGTAAACATGCGCATTGTGTCCAGATTGCCGTCACGATCACCGATGTCACACGTGGCAGCACTACAAATCGTGGGCGCGCCACAAACTCGAAAAAACAATCCCTCCTTCTTTCCCACCTCATGTCTCACGGCTTTGAGAAGTTTTCGACTGGCGTGATCTTTTCAGTGTGTGGGTGGACACCTGTAGTGCTGAAAATGTGCCTGGACAAATAAACCTCGTGAAATCCAAAGTGGCATTTTCTGGTTTCATTGTTAGTGCTGCCGTGCGAATGGCATACTGTACAGTTTTTAACCACTGCATTTCCTGCTTGAATATAGCAAAAAAAAGTACTACATGATCAAGATAGACAAGGGCATGACTGCCATTTTAGTCCAAGGAACACAGCGTCCGTAATTCATCCGAAAGGTAGCATGAGCAAACTAAAGCAAAAGGGACTCGGTGGCCAGTGTATTGGTGTTGTCGACTACAAGTCACATAGTTGAGTGTTCTGGTAGATATGGGGCTAAACTAAAATAATTCAATTTCGTGTGTTGCTAGCTGCTTCGAACTTGGTTGATCTCTTGCTCACTACACTTGTAGTCTCGTTCCGATCACATGGTGTACATGTCGGTCATGTGGTGTGGTGACATGTGGAGGCAGGCATTGTATGGCGTGCTTTGCTTGCCAGTTGAATGGCGGTCTTTAGGAGTGTAGAATTCAGCATGCATTTTCAGCAGATGTCATACAACTAGTGGCAGTATGCTCAAACAATATTCTACTCCATTACTTTCATTCTGATAAAAAGGGGTGTATATTCATCCGCTCTTTCAACACTACTATCTCTCATCTCAACAGTATATTTCCTGCACAAAATTCTCTGTCAGCATGAAGCTGTTGCCAGGCACAGCTTTGCATAGCAGCTTGCAATTAGCAACTGGCATATGACAGCTTGCAAAAAAAAAAAGCTCACACAGAATGGGCACCACACAATGCAATGACTTTTTTTCTTTCGCACGTGACAATACATACAGCTTATTATTTAAGTTAACACAAGTAAAGGCCGGATAGCGTGCTAACAGCTTCATGAGATTTCATGCCTTAAGAAGGCAGCCATTGTAAAAAAAAACTGCACCGTAAAAGTTCATACTTTGCAGATACGTACGTAGTCGCAAAAGTTTGTCATGTAAACAGCAGTACCGGTAGATGCTCAATCAGTTGCAACTAAGAGTCTTTCCTGTCCATTCATTCAAATTACTGTAAGGTTAGAGAGAGACGAGCTTAACAGTACCAGTGCTTTGCTTCCACGAGGCTTGTACTGTCAACAAATAAGGTCAGCTGCAAACAAAGCACTGCTACCTTTTAGCATGTCAAGCTTAGCATTGCCATTATGTGCTTGCTGAATGCTTTTAAGAAGTCCTGCCCACACAGACCAACAGTTAATTTCCTCAAGCAGGTTGACCATCTAGCGAAGGCTAGAATGGCTTACAGGCCATTCTGGTGTCTGTAGCGAAAAAGATGCTGAAGAATTTGCTAAACTGCCACCTGAACGAAGAGCCTACTCAGGAACTCATCAAAAAACTAAGCTAGCCGTTACTCCCCATGTGCATGGCATGTCCCAGAATTTGATAAACATTGCTAAATATTGCCAAACATGCTGACGTAAAGTGCTCTTCTCTGCCCCATTAAAGTTTTCCAGGCTCTGCAGGATGACCAACCTTTGTCTCTGAATAGCTCAGACCTGCATCATGAATCTCAAAAATAAGTCTATTAGCTGTCAAATGGGTGTGGTCCATGAGATTCCTGCATCATGGGGTGGGAAGTATGTTGGCCAAGCCTAGCAATGCTTGAATGATTGACTGACACAACACAACAATGTTAGAAATGGCAGAGAAGACCACCTTGCAATTCATTGCGGTGATGGTCAGTGTTGTCCTGATTTTCGTGCCAGTTTTGTTGTCAGGAGAAGCCATGATAAACAGGTTGAGTTCATCATTGAGGCCAATAGAATCATCAAGCAGGCAATAAAAGTGTTAGCAGGCTTTAATTTCAACATCACCAAATAAGGTGTTCTACTTGCACTGACGATTTGTGACACCACAAGTTGTCTTAGTAAGAGTTCATTAATTCAGACTTATTTTTTGGTCCTGGCCAGTACATGCGTTTGCTTCGGTCACATTTGCCACAACCTGGTTCAACTCAGATGAACTTTAGAGTGGGTTAAGTGCCAAAAACACGCGATGCAAGGAATGGGAATGGCATTTGCGCACAGCAAAAATGGCCACAGGCTTCAAAAAGACATGGTCACCATCAACAATCGCATTCTTGGTACATAATAAGGCATAGCTTTGGGTTCAGAGCATGTTTCGTATAGAGACACAGGGTTCTTTAGCCCTGTTCATATTGTGAATGATGTAGCAAATGACTAAAATTGTGGTATCTATGTTTTAATCAGATAAATAAAAATGCATTATAGTAATAAACATTTATCCATTTTTTAGGGGAGAAGCACCTTAACGTGTAGGCTTATTGGCGCATCATGTAGTCTCGGTCCATTGTAAATGGCGAGAGTGAGGGCTGCATCATATAGGGAAAAACATTGCCACCGAGGGACGCTTTGCGCCATTCGTCGCATGAGTTTTGTCCCAAACTCATGCACGAGGTTTTGCGACATTCACGTCTTATGTCGTCATGGTCATAAACATGTATGTACCACAAAAAATGTGTCATGTAGTCACGGTCCATCATAAACAGGCACACATTTGTGCCACAAAATTTTGGTAAATCCCGCTGCTGACCTCCGGTCCACTAAAAATGAAAAGGGCGGCAGTTGGCCCAACAAATAACCGTTGACGTTAGTGGAGCTCAAACACCCTTTCTTATATGCTGTAGGGAACTGAAACCGGGCATGTTAGGAAGAAGAATAAGCACCTTTGGATAAACTGCAGTAAGTTTTTCGACGACCTTCATGGAGCAGAGATACCCTTCCCTCTACATGCCCGGTTTGGCACCACTAGCGCTTCATTAAAAAAAGCTCTCTCAAAACACTGCATGCTTTGCCCCTCTCAAACTTTCACGCTATTGAAACACCCTTCCCTACATGCGTCTCTTGATTTTTATTTGATAATTTCAAGAATTCAGCATTTGGTTATTTCGAACAGTTTTTCAGGTTCCGTGAAGTTCTTAAGGAGCTTTCACTGAACATACTTCGCTTGTTTCGTGATAAATGCTGCAGGAAGTAACGTTACGTATGTGTGTACTCTCACTTTTCCAGGTCATCGTTCTCGGGCCTTACACTTCAAATACTACAAGCAGTGCCAAAATAGCTGACGTCATCCCGCACTTGCCTTCATTTTTTTTGACACAGAAACTTCCTCAGAACTATTGAAACAAGGCATCGCTTCCTATCATGCCTGAAGTTAGCTTCGACCTAACCGTGCACACATAAAGTCATTCATAGTCTATAGGTTTCACGACTTACATTCCAAAGATTCACTTCAAGTTTGCTTCTTCTTGTGGGGTCAACCCTTGAAAGCCAATGTAATACCTATGACCAGCTGTAACGTTTGGGGACATGCTGTGTGCACTTTGGTAAATAAATAAATTGAAAACAGCTAGCTCAGCATCATCATCACCCTGACAACACCCACTGTAGGGCAGAGGCCTCTCCTGTTTTCCACTAATCAGCCCAATCCTGTGCTTTCTGCTGCCACGTTATACTCACAAACTTCCTAATCTCATCTGCTCACCTAACTTTCTGCCTCCCTGTTGCACATTTGCCTTTTCTTCAAATTAAGTGAATCACCCTAGCTGACCAGCTGTTACCTTACCAAGGTGCTACATTCCTTGCACATGTACAGAGACTGCTCAGCATACACAGGCTCAAAAATTGGCTTAGCCGTAACTACGAAATTGCCCGCCTAACTTTAAGTGACCAATACCTGTCGAAGACTTAGGTGATGTATGCTGCCAGTATGAAGCCCTCCACATGAAGGTAGCAAGAGTGACTCAGAGTGAAGGATTAATGCGGAAGCGTAGAAATTTCGAAGTAAGTTGGTTGACATGAAAAATTTAAAAAAGTGTTGAGACAGGAGGAAGCTGATGACATTATTCCCAGGATTTTTACTTTCTCTGTCCCTTAGTACTTGCTTACTTATAATAAAAAAAACCTGATCCTTTCTGAAGCAAGCAACCATATAAGTAACACAGTAAAATTAAAAATTACTAATGCTTACCTTATTTGTGTGCCCCGAATTTTCTGCTCCCTCTTGCGATGCCCTCAGGCCTTGGAAGTAATACAAATAAAACATGTGGCATAAACAAATACACTCTTGCAGAAATTTCTTGAAAACTGTCACCCTTAACTGTCATTCAAGCTTCTTTTGCCTGTGATGTATTTTTTGTTCTATTCGTCATTCCAGTATCCTGCTGAGTAAAATCACAGTGATACAGTTGGGAGCCACGCACATGTTGTCAAATCTGGTTTTTGTATGGCACTGAAACTACCCCATATCTCCCTGGTTTTGCTTCAAATGTTACCCACGGTCACCTGCAAGTTATACATTTGCAGTATTTTGGAGAATGACTGCTGCACAAAGTCCGCGAAACTGCGGGTGGAATCACGAACCGACACTGCACTGTCAAGTAACTAGACAGATTATTTTAAAACAGGACATACTCAGTGATTAAACAACTTTTTCACGTTTTTGCGCCGCCCTCGCCGCTGGTAAAGAACCGATTGTGGCGTATTATGAGCACGTAAACTCGCAATTTCGTACGTTACGCATCGATCGTGTAGGCAAAACCGTCGGTATATAGCCTCGAAACTGCTCAAAACATGGATGGCAACGTACGGCCGTGCCTGCAACAGCGTTATAAAAATAAGCCGGCCGATTTAAAACTTGACATTCATTTAACAGCCGTGTCGAGCTTGCTGCGGGATCTACGGGAAAAAGCGAACCGTGATGCTAGCGACGCTGCACCAAACAAATATGTCTTTTGTGCAGTCTGTCTACGACGTTTGCGCGAGACTGTTTACTCACGGTTTCAGTCGGAAACAACCTAATTGCAATCTGATTCACAAAACACACCACACTACACAGCTGCTCTCAGTTGTACGTACACCTCCGACGCAGTTTGCCCAAGACTGTTTACAGTGGTTCAGTAATTCGGAGACAACCCAAAAGCAATCTGATTCACAAAACACACCACACACAACTGCTCTCGGTACACACACACACACACACACACACACACACACACACACACACACACACACACACACACACACACACACACACACACACACACACACACACACACACACACACACGCACGCACGCACGCACACACACCGTGTCTCTGTCCACCCTCATATTTCTACGCGGCGACTCGGTAATGCCACAGAACACCTACCAAACAATGCCGCAGCCCGGTCGGCAGCACGGCGCAGTGCCTACACAGCCGGCTGGTGGTAGTGGTTAGAATGAAGAGGAAAAAGGCACCTAATTTATGTCTGCCTTCAGGCGACACGGCGCAGTGCCTTATAGGGTTGGGGGGAAGGAGGGATAAAAGAATAGAAGGAAAATAGACGGAGAAGAAGACAGCCAAGCGAGAGAAAAAAGAAGGAGATAGGAAAGTGGGGATCCGGTCGAAGCAGTCCAAGGGCGGGGCACCACAATGCGAGAGCTGCATGGCTTCAGGAGACCGCGGAGGGCGAACCAGTCGGCGGGAGCTACGCTGAAGTCGGAGATCGCGAGGGCACAACCGTCCAGCTTGAAATCCTGCGAGCGAATCCTACACAGCCGGCTGCAGCCGCAAAGGCGGCGCCGAGAGGCTGCTGCCATTGGGGAAGGGTAACGGCCCCTCTCCAAGCGCAGCGTGGCTCAAGGGCATTGCTGGCTGGCAACGGCGGGCGATAGGCACGCGCGGCGAGGTCACCTTGAATGCGCTTCGCCTCGGCTACAGTGTACTAGAAGGGTAGTAACTCTACCTCGGCGGCCAACTCCTCCAAGTCATCAGTGCGAACGGTGCGGTCGCTACGGCCACACGGACATCACCTGCACAGCACACGAACGTTGTGTGCGTTGTGGCGGGCCACATCCGCGTGCCGATTGCACCGCGCAGCGCCCGCGCTGCATATTCTGTGGCGCCACCCATCTGGCCACAGAACCCCGCTGTCCTCGCTGGCAACAAGAGCGTCAGCTACTAGAGGTCCGCGCGCAATCGGCCCGCCCCATGACACGCCGCGAGGCCTTTGCAGTTGTTCGCAAGAACAACCCCATGGCACACAAATCTGCCACTCGAGAAGGGTTTTCATATGCGGCGGCCGCTGGTGGCTCTACTGCTGATGCATCAACGAACACCACCACCGCTCCAGAGAACTCCTCGGCGATCTCGGTGCTCGCGGCCGCAGTTCGTGCCGCGTTGGACTTCCTCCCTCGCGACTGTCCGGTTCGCCCGCTCTGCATAGCAGCGCTGGCTACGCAACAAGCTCTGACACAGCATGGCGAGTAAAAACTGTGCACGGCGGCCGCGCATCCTTCAGTGGAACTGTCGTTCTTTGCGCCGCCGTCACAGTGAGCTCGCTGAGTACTTGCTGCTCAACGAGTACGACATCGTCGCACTACAGGAGGCTTATGTACGCGGAAGCGAATGTAGACTCACTGGTTACTCGAGCTACCACTGTACAGCGAGGTGTCAAGTGCGCGATTGCGACTTAGATGTGTGCTGCGACCCCACACATCCTCCCGCCCGCTCTTACGCCTCCATCTACGTGCGCAATGGACTCTCACATTGCACTGTTGATGTTTCCGACACCTTGTGCAGTGAGGTTGAATGTGTGGCGGTTAAAGTGCGCCTCGGGCAGTGCGACACGGCAGTGGCGTGTGTTTATGTCCATCCTGTCCACAGGTGGGACACGACATTTGTGACCCGTTTGGTGCGACGCCTACAAGGTGACTGTGTGATCTGTGGAGACTTCAACTCGCACCATACGGCTTGGGGGAGTGACCACATAGACTGCAGAGGCAGAGACCTGTTGGATGCCATTGCTGCGACAGGCCTGCTTATTATAAATACGGGCTGTCCGACTTTCGTCCGTCGCGGTGTAAAAAGCAGTGCCATAGACCTCTCACTTGTGAGTGACCATTGCCGGTACGAATGGAAGAGGGAGGCAGACACGTGGGGCTCAGATCATTACCCCCTCCACCTAGAGCCACTTGATCGGCGCCGCGCGGGCACGCGCACATACACTGTCACTGACTGGCCACGTTTTCGGCAACTTTCGGCTGCCTCCCCACCTTCCGGTGTCGCCTACTTCTCGCACGTCGCCCGCTGCGTCGAAGCGGCCTCGCGCAAGTGCACAGTGCCAGTGGGAACACCAGCTCCGGACATAAAACTTCTTAATTTACGCGCGGCTCGCCGGAGGCTCCAGCGCCGTGCGACTAAAACTGACCGCAAGGAGCACTGGACACTGTATAATCGCCTTGACGCCGTGTGTCGCCGACACGCACGGCAAAGACGCGACCGCTCCTGGGGCAGTCTATGCGTCACGCTGGACGACCCGCGACGCTCCGCGCGTGCGTGGAGGATATTCAGTGCCGTCCTCTGCCCCGTTGAGTTACGTTTCCCAGCTCTCGCCATTGCTGTTGCACATTGTATCACTTACCAGCAACTGGCCGAGCTACTGGCTGACACCCTCCGCCTCAGCGCTCCTGAAAGCTTGCCCGAGGTTCCCCAACTCCCGCTGCACCATCGCCGAGAGTGGTACAAACCTCGCCGCTTTTTCCTCACCACCAGCATGCGCAATCAAGTACGTGCTTTATGCACTGAGGATTTCACTCTCGGGGAGTTGCGCCTGGCTTTGGCGTCGCGCAAACGGCGCTCAGCGCCAGGCGCTGACGGCGTGACATACCAGATGCTTCGCAACATCGATCAGTCCCAGCTCCCAGTGCTCTTGGCCGCCTACAACGACGTGTGGCGCACGGGGATAGAGCCGCAAGAGTGGCGCGAAGCCATCGTCATCCCCGTGCTCAAGAAGGGCAAACCCGCCTCGGAGCCAGCGTCCTATCGCCCTGTTTCCCTTACCTCCGCAGCGGGCAAGCTCTTCGAGGCCATGGCACTGAGGAGACTTGAATGGATTGCCGAGGCACTGGATGTTTTCTCGCCTTCGCAGTGTGGCTTCCGCCGTTCGCGTGCTACTGCCGACGCCCTTGCGGACGTCATCGCAACGCTAGAGGAGGCACAGCACAAAGGAGAGGCCGGGTACCTCGTCCTGTTAGACATCAAGGCGGCATTCGACTCCCTGCCACACCCCACCATCTTGAACGCGGTGCGCGATCTCGGAGTGACCGGTCTCCTCTTCACGTACATCGCTTCCTTCCTCGGCGGCAGAACCATGCGTGTGCGCGTCGGTGGAGTCCTTAGTGAGCCGCGTCCCGTGAGTGTCGGTGTTCCGCAGGGCAGTGTACTCAGCCCCTTCTTGTTCAATCTCGCCCTGGCTGACATCGACGATTACATCCCCCGTGCTCTTCCCTGTGATGTGCGCGTGGCGGTCTACGCGGACGACATTGCGGTGTTCGCGACGGGACCTGTGCCCAGTGGCCGGTGTATTCGCACCAGTGTCCAAACCGTCCTGGATTCTATTGACGCGTTCATCACGGGCAGGGGGATGACGCTTTCACCGGCGAAGACGGAGGCGATGCTGCTGCACCCCAGTTATGGCGCCCAGCGCCACACACCGAAGTTCACTCTCCAAACGATCCCCATCCCTTGGAAGAGGCGAGTGACCTACCTCGGAGTGCAGCTGGACCAACGCCTCAACTGGTCACCAGCGGTCAGCGACCAGCTTCGAAACGCGCGAAGGGTCGCCTCCGCCGCTCGAGCGCTCCTTGCTCGCGGCAATGGATGCACACCGTCCCTAGCTCTCCGCATCTACAACGGAATGGCTGCGGCGCGCATTTTGTACGGCCTTCCTCTCGCAGCGCTTACGCGTTCCAACTGGGAGACACTGGACGCAGCGCATCGTATCGCGATTCGCCAGTTTTTCAGCTTGCCCAGATCATCTCAAATCGGCCCAACACTTGCTGAGGCGGGAGAAATGCCACTGTCACTCCGGGCCGATCTTCGAGCGCTAAATCACATAGAGCGTATGAAACGCTCGCGCCACGGACAGCAGCTGGTATTCTGGCTCTCCTCACTTCCGCACTCACGGATGGGGCAATGCGCTGCGGCATTCTACGCCCTCATCCCGAGCTCACCGGATGTGAATGACTATAGTGCCCCGCCCTGCCACCATCGCCCTCTCAAGATTCGGACACAGTTACCGGGAGTGGCAAGCAAGCGGACGACGCCAGTGTGTGCACTTCGGCACGAAACTGCTGCCACTTTTGACGAACTCGCGGGACGACTCCTCGTCTTTACTGACGGTTCAGTGTTGAACGACGGGTGTGCCGCGGCTGCGTGTGGTGCCTTCGCTGGAGCTTCACAATCAGTGCCGCCTCGCCTGCGAGGCATCGTCGACGATAGCCGAACTCGCCGCGCTTGACCTCGCCGCCGATGCCCTCATTCAACTGAGAGTTCCGTCGGCTGCCGTTCTCTCGGACTCACGTGCTGCTCTCCAACTACTCGCGCAGGACGCCCGCAGACCTCCGGTTGCCACGCGCATCGCGCGAAAGCTCGAAGCAGTGCAGGACCTAGGATGTGATCTTGTGCTGCAATGGATACCAGCGCACGTTGGAATATCCGGCAACGAAGTGGCCGACGAGCTGGCCAAAGAAGCACACTCTCCGGGAACCCCTGTGACTATATATAAGTGGTTATAACAGAAGAAAAGAAAAGAAAGGTGCCGACCCGTAACTGTCTCTCCTTACGAGGACACCTCAACAGGTCAGCAGAGGAATGGGATATGGGGAATAAAAGATATAGGGAAAAAGAAGGAGGGATAAAAAGAATAGAAGGAAAATAGACGCAGAAGAAGCCAGCCAACGAGAGAAAAAAAGGAGATAGGAAAGTGGGGATCCGGTCGAAGCAGTCCAAGGGCGGGGTGCCACAATGCGAGAGCTGCACGGCGGCAGGAGACCGCGGAGGGCGAACCAGTCGGCGGGAGCTACGCTGATGTCGGAGATCGCGAGGGCACAACCGTCCAGCTTGAAATCCTGCGAGCGAATGCCCCTGTGACTACAGCGGTGAGCACATTCGACGTAGCAAGGCTTCGCACACGGTGCTCTGTCACCGCTCGCCACCCGGACCCACGAGTTGCGGCAGGGCAGCCACCACGCCCACTCCCGAAAACAGGATTTTCGAGAGAGGAGCGTGCCCTCCTTCTCCGCCTGCGCATCGGCTGCTACCGCACGGCGGAACGGGTTCACAGACAGTCGGGACGTGGAGACCCAAACTGCCGTCATTGCCCACAGCCCGAAACACTCCATCACATTATCTTCCAGTGTGAGGAGTATTCGGACGCGCGCAGATCACTATTCGATGCTTACAGCAAACTGGGACTCTGCACCAGCACTGTTGATGTGATTGTTTTTCCCCGTGCGCACGCATGCCTGGTGAAGCGCGCGCAAGCTGCCCTCATCACCTTCCTGAGGACTTCTGCGCTATTTGAGCGCTTGTGAACTGAAAGAACATTAGTGCCTCCCCATCGATGTCCACTGGACTCGTATTAGTGAGTGCTACGGTTTTCCGTACAGTGTTTTCCGTACAGAGATTACGCGCTTCGGCGAGTTCTTCACGCGCTTTGTACGACGCGCCAATCAAACCGTTGTCCTCCTCTCGATGACGATACCTCTCCGGCCCTTGGGAGCCTTCCTAGTCAGCTGTGCATGGCGCGTGGGGGCTTGTGAGTCCGTTGCGAAAGCAGAACGAATGGCCCTCGCCTTTCTTTTTTTTTCTCTCTTTTTCAATCTTTCCCTCCCTATATCTTTTATTCCCCATATCCCATTCCTGTGCTGACCTGTTGAGGTGTCCTTGTAAGGAGAGACAGTTACGGGTCGGCACCTTTCTTTTCTTTTCTTCTGTTATAACCACTTATATATATATATATATATATATATATATATATATATATATATATATATATATATATATATATATATATATATATATATATATATATATATATATATATATAAGCGGCCGCCTCGCAGGTATGCCGAAAAAGTCCGATGTGCCTGCCCAATCACCCCTTCGACGCGCTGCTCGTTCGAGGCTCAGCGATAGAAATAAGTTCATCCATCGCACATGCGTAATCCTGTAAAGACTCGTCAGGAGCTTGTGTACGGAGCTCGAGCTCTCGCCGCATCCTACTTTCGTAGTCAGCGGGCAGGAATTCGCGCAAAAAGCCCGCGCGAAACTCCTCGAGGGTTGCTGCACTGGTAACCGGTAAGCCGATACCATCTCGCCGCCGTGTCAGCCAATACAGCTGGAACAACACGTTCGAGCACCATCTGATCATCGAAACCCATATCCCTCTGATAACGGGACAGAGAGTCGAGGTAATCTCAGGCAGTGAGCTGATCCCCGTATCCGCTGTAGGTTGGTGCAGGCAACATAACAGCGGGGTGACCACTTTTTGGATCAGCCAAAAGCGTTTGCACAGCTCCCCAGAGAGCTTGGATCATCTGCACGGCGTTTTGCAGCAACGTCGGCGTCGTCGCACCGGCTTCGTAGGAAGCCGTTGGTGCGTTCGAGCGAAGGTGAGCAGTCGCCCAGCTCCATCAGTAAGGCGGTTTCAAATGGACCACCACCCTGTGCGCCACTCCCAGAGCAAAAGATGTTGTTGGATTGCCCAGCTGCCGTACATAATGCGCACTTGGTGCGGCTACCGTCGACAATTCAGGCGCCTGCTCAGCGTGCGTTCGAAGTGTAGGTTGCACGGCTGATGGCGGGAAAAAGTCGGTGAGGGCCAAAGCCTGCGCCCTGTCAATTCCGCAGGAAACCGACTGCGAGCGCTTTGCCGACGAAATTCCATGCATGCCGAAGGGTGCATTAGCAGTCAGAGGCGCTTGTGCATACCGTTCGGGTAGGGCAAGAGGCCCAATCCGAAACGACACGCCATCTCCAAAGAGAGCAGCTGGCGCTTTGTGTCTTCGCCGCGATAGGGGGTGGCGACACAGACGGGTGCCGAAGGGTTTCGTCAAAAGAGGCAATGGCCTCCTTGTGCAACGCGGCATCCGCTAACAGGGACAGCGGACGAAAATCCCGCGAAGCAGACATGTTGCGACGTGCCCGAATCGCGCAGGCCAACTGACGCGCTAAGAGCAGTCAAAAGCTTAGAGCTTTTGATACCGCGTTGGGCGCCAGTGTAGTGACACGTATCCCGAAGAAGCATGGCCACTAGTGTGGATCCGGTTTTAGCGAGCCGCAGGGCACGCGTTAACCATCGCCGTGGCGAGAACACGATACTGCTCAAGGTCGCATTACTGTATTGTCTGTGGCAACACCAAAACAAAGTGCAGCCCGTTGCAAAGGCGTGGCGGGAAAGGAAATGGGCTTATCCACGCCACAGACATAAAAGTACTACACAGGGTGCCACGAGCACGTCTCCGTGGTAAAGGAGATCTACGGAGACACCGGGACCAAGGCCCGGTTGCTCGAGCGAGGACAAAGGCGCTCGCGTAGGGTTCGGAGGTAGACGGGTCGGCGTAGCTTGGCCACGCACTAGGACACCATATACCGCCCTTCGGCCGAGCGTACGCAAAGCGGCAACAGAAGGTGATTTCGCAACAGAAGGTGCAACAGAAGGTGCAGTGATTTCGTCTATACCTGGCGTCACTTAAGAGCAATGTGACGCCAGGTATAGACGAAATCACTGCAGCTGAACTAAAGTTGATATGTCCGCTAATATCCGAGGCGCTTGCTTACATAGTAAATCTTGTACTGAAAACAGGCGTGTTTCCGGCACAGTTAAAAGTTGCAAGGGTAACCCCAATTTACAAAGGAGGTGGCATTAATAATATGTCAAATTATAGACCCGTTTCAGTACTTTCGACATTATCAAAGGTTTTTGAAGGCGTTATTCACGTCAGGTTGTTATCCTTTTTCAATAAGTATGGCATCATCACAACATGTCAGTATGGTTTTCAGAAAAATAAGTCTACTGAACAAGCGTTAACGATTATTAAAGATCAAATAATTACAAATATGGAAAATAAGAAATTTACGCTTGGTTTATTTTTGGACTTAAAAAAAGCCTTTGATTCAATACATTATGATATATTGTTACGGAAACTATCACGGTACGGCATACGTGGGGTCACCCTTAAGCTATTACAAAACTATTTGCATAACCGGTATCAACTAGTACAAATGAAGACAGCTACATCAAGTCGGCTTCAGTTGACCCAAGGAGTTCCGCAGGGTTCTATACTGGGTCCTTTGCTCTTTTTGCTTTATGTTAATGATATTGTATGTATACCCGCCTCACCACAGCTTATTATGTATGCAGACGACACAAATGTATTTTTCACATCAGATCACTTAGAAATACTAGAAAAAAATGTAAATGAATATATGACGTCACTCTCAAACTGGCTTAAACAAAACAAGCTACAGTTAAATGCCAAGAAGACGACATATATTATATTTCGCCCAATAAATAAACATGTTAAATATGACATAAAGATAAGCTTTGACGGGAACATCATAAAACGAGAAAACATCAAAAATTTCTTGGGGTATGGTTCAGTGAAGACTTAACGTGGAATGTCCACGTTAATCATTTAGTTAGGCAACTTGCGGGAACGGTAGGATGCCTGTACAGAATTGGTTCCCTCATTCCTCAGTGGCTGAAGAAAAATTTGTACAATGCCCTATTCTATTCGAGACTTTGTTACGGCGTACTAGTATGGGGTACCACAACAGCGAAAAATTATAACAAACTTATAATGCTACAAAAGAAAATACTTCGCTGTTATGAAAATTACCAGGGTAGAATAGACCGTTTGCGCACTTCAGTGCTCTTTGATAAACATGAAATCTTAAAGGCAAACCAAATATATTATTTTAAACTGCTTCAAGAGGTACACAAAAATAAGTGGTATAAACAAAAAGAAAATGACCAATGTTATCCTGCAAGAAGAAACTTGCAGCGTTTACCGAGAACCAGGACAAATTACGGAAAGCAAACACTGCATTACCAATCAACGCGAATAGTAAATGAATTCCAAAATGGCTTGCAGTTTGACGTCAGTCTAGGGACATTTAAAAAACAAGTTAAAGAAATTTTGATCAAAAAAGAAATAACTTATCATCACTAATCTATATTGTGTAAAAAGAGTAGGTAGAATGTTAATGTTAAGAAAGTAAGTAGTTCATTGTGGCATACGATGCATCCATTTTTTGTTCCTGCATCTGTATTATGCTAAGTGTATTATGTGTTGCTTGTTTTTTATTCCTGTATTTCTTTTGTTAGCGCTCATGTGGTACATGACATGTTGGAGTTTTTGTTGCTTGTTTGTATCTGCAAAAAAAAAAAAAAAAAAGTGCATCTGTGACGAACTACAGGTGCAGAGGCCTTTGTCAGGCGTATGAAACGCCTTTTGCTTCTGTATCCTTTTTCTTGCCTTTCAAGAAATAAAATAAATTACTACTACTACTACTAAGGTGAGCGAAGTCCGACGAGCTCCAACAACGGGAGTCGACGGACGGAAAAGGGAATGTGTGCTCACCGTAAGCTGTCGCGGAGAATCTCTGACCAGTGCTGCCAACCTGCCAAGCCACTTTTCCCTCTCTAACGCGAAAAAATTCCCTAAGTTTCCTTAGATTTTCATGGAAAGCAGTTTTTCGAAGATTAATGTGTGTTTGTGCTGTGGGAAACGATTTCAAAGTTCAGTTTCATAATATATTAGTGCATTTGTCTGAAAATATTCACTAAAATCCCCGTGCTGAAGGTGAAAAAATGTGGCACTACAAATTGAAAAGCTTTGAACAACATTTCTTCCCATGAAATCACAAGGGTAAGCAATCATCACATTTAGGGGGGGGGGTGGGTGAAGACATGTATCGAAGTATTTTGTACAAATCATTAAGAAAAATGCATTGTATAAAGGTTGAAGAAGAAATAAATTATCAAAATAATACTTAGGAACACTGCTAGCTGTTCAATGCAAAACACGGAAATCTTACACTACAATACAGTGCACTTGTAATAGCATGCAAGTTACAAATTAATAATAGTATTAATATTATAACAATATAAATATTAATAATAATAATAACCAGAACGAGTATATAAAGGGCAGTACGTGAAGTATTCCGGCGAGCTAGTTTTCAAAAATTAATCATCAATTCTGTTATTTTGCAACTCTGCAGCAGAAAATGCTTGGTGGTGTTCATATAAAACATGAAGTGATGCATGCTTACTTAATATATAAACAATGTCTTCAAAAACGTCACTCTCAATCTTTGTCATATCTGATGCAGGATAGGGCGACGAAGAATATTATGCCGTGTGGTAGTTCATCCCTCGCAACCTGCTGAATGGTAACAAAAAGATATGTTTAAAGAAATGTTGACTGCCAAATATATCCTTGCATTCTTCCACCAGACACTTTTTTCAACTTTTTTTTTCAGCTGTGCAAATAAGCGCATACATGCAGCCTACTGCTGTGGCTGCGCTTTCACAAAAACCTTGGTGACCTTGGCGGAATCACGTGGCTCCACGGGCCAGCTCACTAGCAACGTGACAGCGTCCACCAAAAAGGAAAACCGATAAAAAAACAACAAACCAAAGAAATAACGCCGCAGGTGACAGGCGAGAAAATTGGAGGTTTGTTTAAAGGAAAACATATCTATACTTGGCGGGCTCGAGTGAGAGCACCCTTTCTTTGGTTCAAACCGGGATTCAGGCAATCGATGTCGAACACGGACTTCACAGAGTGAACCGCAATGAAGTGGGGGAGAGGAAAGCGCTGACACAGCGTTGGTGCGGTGACCAGCCCCGTCCCCCCTTGCACCCCTCAACACCACTACTGGGCATGGCACAGCGCTTTTGGGTGAGTGAAGGGGTGTAAAAGAGAAAAGGTGGAAGAAGGAACCAAAAAGAGGTTGTGGGCGGGATGTCCCTCCATCCACAGAGTTACATACAAGTATCCTTGTATGAAACTCTATGCCTCTGTCGATCTGCTTGCCCCATATGGAAGCAACAAATTTCCCTATACGCTGATAAACTTTCCCTTTTCCTCTAAGTACAACGAAAATTCCCTAGATCCAAGAAACTTACACGACAGGATTAACTTGCTGAAATTTGATTTTAAAGGCGAAGCGTTTCTTAGCGAACTTAGGCGACTTTGAGCATATCTATCTATCTATCTATCTATCTATCTATCTATCTATCTATCTATCTATCTATCTATCTATCTATCTATCTATCTATCCTATCTATCTATCTATCTATCTATCTATCTATCTATCTATCTATCTATCTATCTATCTATCTATCTATCTAT
This sequence comes from Rhipicephalus annulatus, assembly GCA_013436015.1. Taxonomy (NCBI): domain Eukaryota; kingdom Metazoa; phylum Arthropoda; class Arachnida; order Ixodida; family Ixodidae; genus Rhipicephalus; species Rhipicephalus annulatus. The sequence continues at coordinate 174,148 of WOVY01006179.1, read as the reverse complement.
CTATCTATCTATCTATCCGCCTATGACTTTTAGCTCTACTGGCCGTTTCAATATCGCTATCAATACCAAACTTGGTATGGGATAACATGACTGTAGGATGACCATATTGACCAGTCATAACATGAAAATCATGACATGTATGTCATGAATGTCATGATTCACGTTTCATAGTCCTGCGGCTCTCGCGGTGATTTCGTTCACATGACATGTTGCAAAACTGGCATGCTATGACATGATTCATGGCGAATGCAAGCGGCAGACCCTAACATGAAAATCATGACTTGCGTGTGATGTAACAACATGACAACATACCAGGCTCGAGATGCGCTCTCGGCCATTTCACTAGCGTCACATATACCAAATTGCCCCGCCGCGGTGGTCTAGTGGCTAAGGTACTCGGCTGCTGACCCGCAGGCCGCGGGTTCGAATCCCGGCTGCGGCGGCTGCATTTCCGATGGATGCGGAAACGTTGTAGGCCCGTGCGCTCAGATTTAGGTGTACGTTAAAGAACCCCAGGTGGTCGAAATTTCTGGAGCCCTACACTATAGCGTCTCTCATGATCATATAGTGGTTTTGGGACGTTACACTCCACATATCAATCAATCACATATACCAAATTTGCTATTACACAGTTCGTGAATGAATGATGATGGTATGTGACTGGTGCAAACATAACAATCAAATATGCGTGTCATGTAACAACATGACTACATGCCACGCTCATGATGCGCTGGTGATCGTTCTGCTAGCTTCACTTACACCAAATTTGGTATTACAGGACGTGAATGGATGACGAATGTATGGTAGTGGTGCAAACATGATAAAGATGTGATGCTTATCATGTAAACACATGACTTCACGCTACGCTCATGATGCGCTCGTGGCCGTTTCGCTGGCTTCACATGTACCAAATTCGGTATCACATGACGCGAAGGGACGGCATATGTGAATGACACATCCAAGCATGATAATCACATGCATGTCATGTAACAACATGACTGCATGCGACACTCATGATGCGCTCACGGCCTCTGTAGTTCACCGGGAAAAGCGTGTCAATGGGCTCTCGTTCCGAGCACAAAATCCAGAGCGCGCTGAGGAAGTCGCGATAGCGCTTGCTGCTGCGGACCCCAACTCGAAAGTTATCATCACGGACTCCCGGAAAGCATGTGCTCATTACTTGGTAGGAGAGATATCCCCCCTAGCCAGCCAAATTCTAAAACGGGCTCTCGCTGATCCAGCCCCGAAACGCATCGTATGGGCTCCTGGCCATCAGGGCTTACGAGGTAATGAGGCCGCTGACGCGGCCGCCCGAGCGCTTACCCACCGGGCTCCTCAGCTTGGCTCTTATGACTCGGAGGCCAATACACCACTGCTGCGGTTCAAAGAAATTCTGACCTATTATCGCGACACTCACCGCCTTTACCTGGCTCCTGCAAAGGGGCTGAGTAAGGCGGAAGAGCGAACTCTAAGGCGCCTGCAGACAGGTACTCTACTCTGTCCTGCAATCCTAAAACATTTCGATGCGAACACAGATGGGTGGTGCCCACACTGTGGGGAGACGTGTGATATCTTCCACATGGCGTGGGCATGTCCGAAAAATCCCCACCTACCCCCTTCCCCTACCCCTCCCCGAGAGGCATGGGAGACTGCCCTCCTCAACTGCTCATCACTAGAGTCTCAACGGGCTCTGGTGAGACGGGTGCGAGTAGGGGCCTCGTCATGCGGTGTCCCGGACTAAGGACGCCGACCATGTAGCGGGGTCATGCTTTGGCCCCGTACCTCTCTCTTTTATAATAAATGTTTTTCATCATCATCATCATGATGCGCTCGTGGCCGTTTCGCTCGCTTCACATATGCCAAACTTGGTATTACGTGACGTCAATGGATGACGAAGGTATGTGACTGGTGCAAACATGATAATCACGAGATGCGTGTCATGTGAGAACATGACTAAATGCCACAGTCAAGACGCCAATACATTGCTACGTGACCCGGTGCGCGTGCGCGCCATCGCTCGTTTCGTCGCGACACGGCGGCGTTCCCACGCCAGTCGCAGGCGCGCGCCGCGCTGCGTTGCCTTGACGCATGCACGTTAGAACGCGTGCGGCGTCCCTCCGTCACGAAAAGATGCAGACGCAGTGCTGTCTTGGTAACGCGTCGGCGCGAAATGCAGCATGTCGGATTTCGCGCCGGTTGCTGTCGGGCCGCGCCGACGAACGCTGGTCGCGCCTGGCATCAGACTACAGAGTGCTGGCGTTTTGATAACGTAGCGTCGCTGTGCCCAGCGTGCGCGTGCGTCAACGCTACATTGGAGCACATTGGGTCTTTCATGATGCGCTCGCCGCCGTTTTACTAGCTCCACATGTACGAAGTTTGGTGTTACTTGACGTCAAAGGATGACGAAGGAATATGACTGGTGCAAACATGATAATTCTGACACGCGTGTCATGTAAGCACATGACAACATACTACGCTCATAGCGTGCTCGCGGCCATTTCACCCGTTCCACGTATACTAAATTTGGTATCACGTGACTTGAGTAGAGGACGAAGGTAAACGACACATCCAAACGTGATAATCATGACACGGAAGTCATGTACGGCATAATTTACCTCCACCTCGTAACATTTTGCTGCTTTTAAACTGGCATATTAACCTTTCTCATTCGTGCTGCGCATATTATCGATTACCACTGTACGTGGGATCTGCCAGTTTTTGTTGGTTCAAGAGTTTTTTACTTGAAGAACTACAATGAGCAAGGGTAACTCGGGTGACTTGTACAGTGCAGCGTTTCTTAATATGTTTTCCCACCTATTTATACTGCGCTGAGACATGTTAGATAGGGCTGGTTTTACAATGATGCGAAGGCTCTTATAGGTGCAACAGACGCGGTCAAGTAGGTGTTAACGTATCTACATGTAGGTCATTGCGAATTCATTTTTCTACAACGTTCCCTAACCTTCTAAATTCCTTTGAACAGAAGTAGGGAATATTTTTACCAAGGTACAAAGCCTTTAGTCACTTGGCAGGTTCATGTTTTACGGCTTGGATATGGCTGTGGAGCTGGTAGCAGCGACCACTGGTTGAGGGATCTCTAGGGTTCATTGCTGAATACGAAGGTTGAGCTGAGAAACCTCTCATAGCGGAGTCTTTCAGGTGATTTTTTAAAGCAGCCTTGTCAACTGTCCAGGCTGTCCAAGAACCAGGCTGTCCAGTCTGTCCAAGTACCAGCCTAAGTAATCCGCACGCCATATAAATATTCTGAGCACCAAACTATTTAATTCATGCGCGAAACATTTCATCCAAGTGCAAAACATATTCAATCCATGCGCCAACTCAAGTAGGCCGCGTGCCAATGAGTTTAATCGAAGCGCCACCATGTTTATTCCAATTACCAACACCTTTAATTCAGGCGCCATTCTGGCATTCATTTGCTCCAGTGGCAACTCTAAGTTCTCTTTTTTTTTCTAGCTTGTTCTGCAGTATCAGTGCCATAATGGGGTGCTTTCCCACTGGGGTGCTGATCATTTGTGAGGCAGAGGCCAGGCTTGATCTGAATTAGTTTGAAAATATCAAATGTGCATCTCCTGTCATTATACCGAGATGACACACATGCAGTGTCACAAAAAAAAAAACAATTGATGGTTCAGTGGCTCTGGTACATGTGCTTTAGCGTGAACAGCATGTGCACCAAATTAAACATTCAAGTAGTGAGAGGTTTATGACAATTAGGTCTAAAAATGACTTATCTACAACAATTTTAGTTTAATTTTACGTGTTCGCATTTGGCATGTTCTAAATGATCAGCAAAAAAGAAACATATAATACTAATGTTATAGTCCATGAAACACACAGAACTGTCACTTGCAGTCTCGGTTTTGTAGTTGATGGGTAGTCTGACATCTTATAGCTTGTAACTTTAAAAAAAAAAAAACAGCCTGAACAGGACTTTGCAGCCGCAAATTTATCGCGCATTTAACGTAGGTCACCATTCTCATAAACGCGTTTTTAGAAATAAAAGATCAATTTTTGGTTATTTCATATTTTAAACCTCCCTGTCTATTGAAGAATACTTAAAAAATAATAATTTTGCAATCTTGAGCCGTTGGAAAGGTATGATATTTTCATGACCCCCTATGGCACGCATACGAAACCGAACGTTTTAGATTCTACAACACCAACCACCTTGTCATAAAGGTTTCCTTATTCATGTTACGTATGAGACTAATTTAAGTACATTATAAAGTCTGTGGAACGTGGCATTATCAATTTATTATGAAATTTCTACTACTCGACTGCCGCACCCAGGTCAACTTGCGTGCGTTTTCCTACGGCAGTCAGTGTTGCTTTGTATGCCATTTCGAGTTCTTGGACTTAGTTCTCGCTTCTCAAGGAGAAACGTATGGTACTTCATGAAACATGACAGAATAGAGGATGGAGAAGAGACGCACGCACAAGTAAGGGATTAAAAAAAATAGACCACCCTAAAGCTTCGGTCTTACGAGTTGAACCCGATAGTGACATCTTGTTTCTAGTGCGTATTTCAGACACTTAGTGCATGAAAACTTTCCGAATTTCTATGCACCCATTATACGTGGCTTCAAGGGAATAGACGCGATAGCGTGCGTGCCTTTTTTAGTGAGGCACGGGCTTTCAACAGCAGAGCCATAATGATAATCACATAGTCTGACACTCGTTGGCGATGGACGCTTGTACCACGCATTATTACTGCAATATTTCATGTTGTATTGTGTTTCTGTGAAGCATGTATACAGGACGATGTGTTTGTAAAGCATTAAGGTTACTTTCACTGTATTTCCAAGCAGAGGAAGTCCTTTCAACTGTTTTCACAAGGAGAGACGTGGCCGTGTAGTAGAACATCCACTTGCCACGCAAACGACCCGGGTTCAATCCCCACAATGACCCAAACAATCCTGGGTCGGGTACCACTATTTGTCGGGTTTCTTTTTATCAGTTTTATTTGCATCACTCTCGATTTTTCGGTCACGTATAAGATGATGATTTTTCGCTCACCAGCAACGACGCCCATTCCGACGCCGGCATTTCTGCGAAACGAGCTATTCAGTGCTATTGCGTTGAAACACCAAGCCTAGACCCACTGTGGAGCGCAAAGATGAGAGTCAGCGGGAGACACAAAACGAGTACCGAAAAAAAAATTCGTGGTTCGGCTCGCTCAAAAGATGCTCGTGCCGCTTCAAAAGAGGTCCCAAGCCGGGTAAATTCCTGGCATATTGGGTACATTTTTGATACATGGCCGTGGGGTCAAATCTTTGAAGCGCCTTTTCTCAAAACGTTATTTTTGCGGACAATGATAGGTATATTTCAACCAATATTTTCATATAAAAGTTTTGGTGATCTTTCATGATAGACAGAATTCTGCATTCAAGCAGAATTACTGAAAACAAGCGGCAACTATCCGTATTATGGCCAACTGTGTGCAAAAAAAAACAACCTGTCACATATAAACCTTTTCAGCCTTTTTTATCAAAGCGCACATAAGCTTAAAGATATGATGATCATTGAGGTTAGATTCACAAGAGGTCGTTCTCGTTATGTAGCTACAAAGACCCGTCTTAGTCATGCGAAATTTTTTCATGGCTGTTGGCGCAACATGCCTATTTTGGTATCTTCTGATTTTTATATATTTCTTTTCTATGCATTTTTTGCTAATTCACCATCTTAAACTCAAAATACATCTAAGCTCTGCAATCTAAAACTATAACTACCGCTTTTGAATTAGAACTGTAAAACTGTTTCTTGAAGGTTGTGGGAATCGAGATTAATCCGCGGCGTTTGTGCGGGCTTTGTCGCCTCTTTCTGCGTTCCAGTGCTGCCAACCTGCGGAGCCACTTTTTCCCTCTCACGAGTGAAAAAAAAAATCCTTAGATTTCCCTAGATTATCATGGAGAGCGGTTTTTGAAGACTAATGTGTTTCTGCTGTGGAAAACAATTTCCAAGTTCACTTTTATAATGTAATATTGCATTCGTTTGAAAACATTTACTAAAATCACCGTGCTGAAGGTGAAACATGTGCCGCAGTACAAATTGAAAACCTTTAAGCAACAGTTTATTCCATGAAATCACAAATTCAAGTGGTCATAAAATTGGGGGCAGGACATGTATTGCAGTATTTTATACAAATACCTAAAAAGAAGCATTATACAAGCCGAAAGACGGATCAATTATCAAAATAATATTTAGGAGCACTGCTAGCTGTTCAATGCAAAACACGGAAATCTTACCCTACAATGCAGTGCACTTTTAATAGCATGCAAGTTACAAAATAAAAATCATAATAATATTAATAATTACCAGAACAAGCATATAAAGCGCAGTACATATTATAAAAGTGAACTTGAAAATTGTTTTCCACAGCAGAAACACATTAGTCTTCAAAAACCGCTCTCCATGATAATCTAGGGAAATCTAAGGATTTTTTTCACTCGTGAGAGGGAAAAAGAGGTTCCGCAGGTTGGCAGCACTGGAACCTGAACTTGGCAACGTTTAACGCTAGAACTTTATCTAGTGAGGGAAGTCTAGCTGTACTATTCGAGAAGCTAGAGGGTGTTAAATGGGATATAATAGGGCTCAGTGAGGTTAGGAGGACAGATGAGGCCTATACGGTGCTACAAAATGGGCACGTCCTTTGCTATCGGGGCTTGGCAGACAGAAGAGAACTGGGAGTGGGGTTCCTAATTCACAAAAACATAGCTGGCAACATAGAGGAATATTATAGCATTAATGAAAGGGTGGTAGGTATTGTAATTAAACTGAATAAAAGATACAAGATGAAGGTAGTACAGGCTTACGCGCCTACATCCAGCCATGATGACGCTTCAGTTGAAAGCTTCTATGAAGACGTGGAATCGGCAATGAGTAAGGTAAAAACACAGTATACTATAGTGATGGGCGACTGTCACAAGTCCCGTTAATTAGGGAGGCGATCGCCGGGCTAATTCCAAGGGCCGAAGTATCAGCCCCCCGAATCGCACCACGAAAGCGTGGACAACTTAGAAGTGGTCCTTTTTGGCGCGCCAGCGGACGCCGGCTGTGGCCCAAAGAACAAGTCAGAGCCGAAAGTTGATAAACAAAACACAATTATATTCTCAATAATGGCAGATCAAAAACCATACACAAGAATGCACACTCCACAATAGATGAGGACAATATGTCACCAATCAAACAACGTACTACACAGTACAATCAGCCACACTCGAAACAACGGACACAGACAACAATACGCACTACAATGCAGTCGCATGCATTGAACAACCAAGACACTTAAAGACCAAAGATATAGAAAACCTATTCAGTCCAAAGTTCTTGGAACAAAAGTCTGGATGATACTCTTCCGAGAATCACTCACTCAAAGTCCAGCGTTGTTGTCGTTCCACTGCCCCTGAAGTTTCTCTTCCAGGAAACCTCGCGTCTTCAGTTGGCCTCTCTCCAAGCTTCCACTTCTTCGCCGGAAACACGTCGGCTTCACACACGCAGCTGTTGCCACGCGTCTTCGCTCGATAGCGGTAGACACACGCTCTTGCCTGTAGCTCGAGCCTTCACCCCTCAGGTGGAAATCATCTTCTTCTCCTGCTTTGTCTCTACGGACAAAACCTTCGCCGACTACACGGCGGAATCCCTACGCGCTCTGGCGCTAACTTCCGTCTTCTCCTGCTCTCTCGTCTCGGCCGCTCGATTAAATACCTTCCGCGCGAGATTCCAGAAGGTTCTCGTCATTTCGTCGGCGCGATACGCAGCGAAGGCTGGGGAGAGGGCGAGACGGTTCGAATGCCCTCCGCGTCGGATGACTCAACTCGGCATGACCGCGCCTCTTTCGTTCTAGAATTTTCGAGGGCGTGCTCGGCCGCCGGTGTGGGGTGAGGAGGTTCGTCGGCGAAGCCACGCTTCCGAGGGGAGAGCGCGTGCCCGGGGAGCCTCGGATGTTTGTTTTTTTTTCTTTTGACGTCCCGGCGTCTCTCCCGCGCGTTATCGCGAGAATTTGGCGGCGCGCCCATTTTTAGCGCTCGTTCTGTGACACTGCCCCCAACTTTAAGAATATTATCTCATAATATTCAAAACCAAACAAACGAGCGCGAATAGTCACCACACACTCTCAAAGACTGTAACATAGTCCGTCACTCATGACACGTCACATTCACAATATATTGCTCAATATAATTGGACATTACAATTCAATCTCACACACATGAAATATAACCACAGGTACATGAGTACAACACTCCATCACATATTCCAAACAATACAAATGTACAAAGTTCATTCATTACAACAATTGTACAATACATCACATCACATCACCGTAACAAACATTTTGATTCGCTCGACACCGGATAACACAATAACAACACAGCCTATTACATTCACTGCTGTCAGACACTTCCAAAACATTCAAACTCGGCTAAGGTAGTCGGCACCAACGTTCTCGCTTCCCTTAATGTGCTCGACTCAGAACTGATACTCTTGCAGAAGCAAGCTCCACCTCAACACTCTGCTGTTGAGCTGTTTAGCCTGTTTTATGTATTGGAGAGGCTGGTGGTCAGTTTGGACCAAGAAAGGCACTCCGTAGAGATAAATATTAAACTTCTGTATCCCCCACACCAGGGCTAGACATTCTCTTTCGATGGTGCTGTAGGATGATTCCCGGGGAAGTAGTTTGCGACTGGCGTATGCTATAGGATGGAGGGTCCCTTCGTGTGACTGCAAGAGCACAGCCCCGAGGCTGGTGTCGGAAGCGTCGGTGTGGAGGATGAATTCCTTGGTTAAGTCTGGGAGGCGGAGCACGGGAGGGTTCGAGATGCATTCCTTGAGTTTCGCGAATGCTTTCTCGTGTGTCGTGGTCCATTTTACTAAGTTGCTTTCACCCTTCTTGATCAGTTCTGTGAGAGGGGCGCTGATCTCGGCATAATGGAATGAACTCCCGGTAATAGCTGGTCAACCCGAGAAAAGCGCGTACCTGTCGCTTCGTCTTTGGTGCGGGTGCAGCTTGAATTTTGTCGAGAGTCTTTCCCAGTGGAGCAAGCATGTTTTGTCCAATGTGATGACCAAGGAAATCAATCCCATTCATTCCCAACTCACACTTGCTCGGTCTCACGGTGAACCCGGCAGCCTGAATTCGAGCGAAGAGTTGTCTGAGAGTGGATAGGTGTTCCTCCCAGGTCGTGCTTGTTATGAGTACGTCGTCGTAGTAATGTTCAACGCCCGGGATTCCCTCAGCGACTAATCGCATCAGCCGGGCGAACACGGCGGGTGCCGTTTTGATCCCGAAAGGCGTGTAGCAGAACTGGTAGAGACCGGATTTTGTCGAAAACGCAGTCTTAGGTTTCGACTGCTGGGAGAGTGGGATTTGCCAGTAGCCCTTAACAAAATCTAACTTAGAGAAGTATCTTTTGTTAGTGGCACTGGCAAAAACGGCATCTGCTTTAGGCATGGGCTCTGCATCTGCTATTATGAGGTTGTTCAGGCGCCGGAAATCGACTACAAACCGCTTGGTTTTGTCAGGTTTGTCCGCAAGCAACACGGGGGAATTATAGGGCGATTTCGAGACTTCAATTATGCCCAGTGTTTTCATTTGCTGTACCTCGGCCTGGATGTCTTTAGTCGTAGCAAAAGGTAACGGGTACTGTTTGACGTGGACTGGGGACTCCGTCACTGTCTCGAGGTGGCATTCCACCCAATCTGTCTTGCCCGGGACAATCGAAAATATTTTAGAGTGCGCTGTCATGGTTTTCTCCATCTCCTCCTTTTGTTGGTCCGTCAAACTTGGGCAGATCTTGACGTCAGTAATCCCTTCTGTCTGCACGAACTCCGGCACCGGTAGTTCCTGTTCATCTCCATTGTCAATAACCCCTACGATGACTTGGCATTGATGCGGCGCATCTTGGTTCGTTTCCCGCTCCGCATACTTCTTCAGCAAATTGGCATGGAAAATTTTCGGCCCGCCCGGCGTCTTTATGGAGTAATCGAAGTCCCCAATTGTCGCCTGCACTTCGAAGGGCCCTTTCCAATGCAGCAAGAGTTTGTTTTTGTCAGTTGGGAGCAGGATGAGAACCTTATCTCCTGGTTGGAATACTCTATCCCTTGATTTTCGATTGTAGTGCTTAGCGTAGCGTGCTCCCGCCCTTCGGAGTTCTTCGTGAGCTAGGCGGCACGTCTCTTCTAGACGATTTCGGAGATCCAATACGTACTGGTAGGTTGTCTTCAGCTCATCGTCCAGCTCTTGGTTCGTCCAGACTTTCTTTAAGATCGCCAGGGGTCCCCGGACATGTCGGCCGTACAGTAGCTCGAACGGTGAAAAGCCGAGACTTGCCTGGGGAACCTCTCTGTACGCGAACAGCAACGGACCGAGGAATCTATCCCAGTTTTTTGGTTTCTCCGCACACATTCTTTTGAGCATAGTCTTCAGGGTGCCATTAAATTTTTCCACCATCCCGTTGGCCATCGGGTGGTAAGGGGTGGTATGGAGTTGGCGCACCGATAGAAGTCGTGCCACTTCCTTCATTAACTCCGACGTGAAATTCGAGCCCCGATCACTTAGGATTTCCCTCGGTACACCAAAACGGGAGAACATCTCAACGAGGGCTTCTGCGACTCGTTCGGTCTCTATGCCAGGTAGTGCAACTGCCTCCGGATAGCGCGTGGTGCAATCAACGAGAGTCAGGATATAGCGGTTTCCTTGACCAGATTGAGGTCGGATAGGGCCTACTATATCAATAGCTACCCTTTTAAAGGGGATGTCTATGACGGGGGACTGGCCGAGTGACACGTGTGGCACCCTTCCTTTTGGCACAGTTCGCTGGCAGATATCGCAAGACGCCACGAACCGTTTCACGTCGGCTGTGACACCGGGCCAGAAGAATTCTTCCTGAATTCTGTCCTTGGTTTTCTCGGCTCCCAGGTGCCCAGCCATGATCCCATCGTGGGCTAGCTTCATAACAGCCTCTCGGCGGTTCTTCGGCACCAACAGCTGTCGTATACGCCGACCACTCCTCTCCGTATAGTACCTGTAGAGCAGTCCATCTTCCTGCTTGAACATTATCGCGCATTTACTATTACGGCATCTGAGGTCCTTGTCGATTTGCGCAAAGCAGGGTTTTAACGACTCCTCCTGTATTTGTTCCTCGGCATAGCTGAAGCTTGGGTCCTCCTCGGAATCGGGTGCAGGGAGGGGCTGGAATGGCTTCGACTGGGCTTTGGTCTGTGCTCGGGTCGCAACTGCGACTACGTCCTCATCGGCCGTGGCTGGTTGGTCGTGAGGGTTTGCAATCGATGGTGGATCGATTTCTGGGTCCTTTTCCAGTGGTTCGGGTTGGTCCGGCGAACGGGCGCCCTCGATGTTCCCCACGATTACGTCATACAGTGGATCATCCATGCACAAGGCAGAGACAATTCCACTGTAGAAGGGCGTCTCGATCTTGACCTTGGCCTCAGGCAGCCTCATGACCGAACGGTCGACGGTGTAAATCAGGCTGGTCTGGCCTGTGAGTTCGTCGTCGCGGACTAGGTCTTTTCGTACTATTACAGTGGAGCACCCAGTGTCTCTTAAGACGTCTACACGCCTTCCCGCCACTTTTCCAGCCATCACAGGCATTCCCTTCGTAGCACCTGTTTGTTGTTTTGTCAATACCGCACCCACAATGGGGATTTTCTCCCCATTTTTCAACTCTACGAATCCATCGGTGACGCCATCAACGGTTTTTGGTGCCACTTGTGCACAGGATACCTGGTGAGTTTGACTCGCTCCGTTACGACATGCGTCTGCCTTGTGCCCAGTCTGACCACATTTGAAACATTTTACAACCGTGGGGCTCGTGAAGTTAGTTCGGCAGTGGTTAGCACGGTGACCCACTCGGTTACACAGAAAACATCGCAGAATGCTCTCCGGTGCACGCTTCTTTTCCTCGGGAGCCGATTTCTTCGAATCTTCGGGACACTTCTTCTTGACTTTGGCCAAATTAGTGCCACCTTGCGCTTCCAAGAATTGATCAGCTAATTCAAGCATGTCTTCAAGTGACTTAGCTCTCCTCTCTTTCAAGTACAGCGACAGGCTTGGGTGGCAACTAGTAAGAAATTGTTCTCTAATTAGGACCTCTCTAAGTTCATTGTACTCCTGCGCTGTCCCTGAAAGTTCAATCCACCTGTCGAAATAATGGCTAAGTCGGGCGGCGTATTGTGTAGCCGTCTCACCATCAGCTGGCTTTCCTGTCCGAAATCTGTCCCGGAATCCTTCCACAGTGAATCTAAATCGCTTCAGCAAAGCAGTTTTCACCTTTGCATAGTTGGCTGCATCGGTCGGCGTCAGCCTGCCGTACACAATGAGCGCTTCACCACTCAAGCAAGTACTCAAAGCAGTTGCCCATTCATGTTCCGGCCAATCCTGCCTCCTTGCAATCGTCTCAAATCTGTGAAGGTACGCGTCAAGGTCGTCCTTCCTTTCATCAAACGCTACGAGCAGCTTGCTTGGGTTCAAGCAGAAGCCATGATCTTCCCGTTCGCTGTTCTCAACTCTAGCTTGGACGGGAGTTTCACTTAGCTGTTGCAAACGGAGCCGCTCGAGTTCCATCTCGTGCTGCCACTGCCGTTCCCTTTCAGCCATCTCCGCTTCTCTTTCTTCTTTCAGCTGTCGCTCCCTCGCTTCTCTTTCTTCCTTCAGCTGTCGATCCCTCGCTTCTCTTTCTTCTCTCGCCCTTTCGGCTGCCAACTTCTCTCTCTCCAGCTCCAACTTCAATTGCTGCTCTCTTTTTTCTTTCAGCTGTCGCTCCTTTGCTTCTCTTTCTTCTCTCGCCCTTTCAGCTGCCAAACTCTCTCTCTCCAACTCAGCTGCTTTTTCTTCCTTGGCTATCTCAGCTGCCAACCTCTCTCTTTCCACCGCCTCTTTCTCCTTCTTGCTTACCCACTTCCGTAGTTCGGCGCCAGAAAGACCCGACCCATCTTCTCACCAAGAGCTATTAACTTTTCGAGATCCATGGTGTCTCGCAAATAAAACCTTGCCGCGTGCAAGAAAAGTATCTGCCTAAATCACTCTATCGGAACACTCCCCTGCACTCGTTAACGAGAACACTGACCAACACACAAAATCGTTCCGATAGCAGTATCAACAACTCGAGGCTCTTTCTCACTACTTTGGACACACTGTGCACCAAAAGGTTCTGCCGCGGACGCCAGATTAATTGTCACAAGTCCCGTTAATTAGGGAGGCGATCGCCGGGCTAATTCCAAGGGCCGAAGTATCGGCCCCCCGAATCGCACCACGAAAGCGTGGACAATTTAGAAGTGGTCCTTTTTGGCGCGCCAGCGGACGCCGGCTGTGGCCCAAAGAACAAGTCGGAGCCGAGAGTTGATAAACAAACCACAATTATATTCTCAATAATGGCAGATCGAAAACCATACACAAGAATGCACACTCCACAATAGATGAGGACAATATGTCACCAATCAAACAACGTACTACACAGTACAATCAGCCACACTCGAAACAACGGACACAGACAACAATACGCACTACAATGCAGTCGCATGCATTGAACAACCAAGACACTTAAAGACTAAAGATATAGAAAACCTATTCAGTCCAAAGTTCTTGGAACAAAAGTCTGGATGATACTCTTCCGAGAATCACTCACTCAAAGTCCAGCGTTGTTGTCGTCCCGCTGCCCTCCAAGTTTCTCTTCCAGGAAACCTCGCCGAAGTTTTTCTTCCAGGAAACCTCGCGTCTTCAATTGGCCACTCTCCAAGCTTCAAACTTCTTCGCCGGAAACACGTCGGCTTCACACACGCAGCTGTTGCCACGCGTCTTCGCTCGATAGCGGTAAACACACACTCTTGCCTGTAGCTCGAGTCGTCACCCCTTAGGTGGAAACCGTCTTCTTCTCCTGCTTTGTCTCCACGGACAAAACCTTCGCCGACTACACGGCGGAATCCCTACGCGCTCTGGCGCTAACTTCCGTCTTCTTCTCCTCTCTCACCTCGGCTGCTCGATTAAATACCCTCCGCGCGAGATTCCAGAAAGTTCTCATCATTTCGTCGGCGCGATACGCAGCGAAGGCTGGGGAGAGGGCGAGACGGTTCGAATGCCCTCCGCGTCGGATGACTCAACTCGGCATGACCACGCCTCTTTCGTTCTAGAATTTTCGAGGGCTTGCTCGGCCGCCGGTGTGGGGTGAGAAGGTTCGTCGGCGAAGCCACGCTTCCGAGGGGAGAGCGCGTGCCCGGGGAGCCTCGGATGTTTGTTTTTTTTTCTTTTGACGTCCCGGCGTCTCTCCCGCGCGTTATCGCGGGAATTTGGCGGCGCGCCCATTTTTAGCGCTCGTTCTGTGACAGCGACTTTAATGCAAAGGTAGGGAAGAAGCAGGCTGGAGACCAGGCAGTAGGAGATTATGGCATCGGCACTAGAAACGTCAGAGGAGAGCTACTAGTAGAATTCGCAGAACGAAATAATTTGCGGATTTTGAATACCTTCTACCGAAAACGAGAAAACCGCAAGTGGACATAGAGGAGCCCTAATGGCGAAAATAAGAACGAAATAGACTTTATAATGACTGCACACCCAGGAATCGTGCAGGATGTGGAAGTGGTTGGCAAGGTACGATGCAGTGACCATAGAATGGTACGGTCTCTAATTCACCTAGACTTGAAGAAGGAACGAGAGAAACTGATACGCAAGAAGCCAATTAATGAGCTAGCACTGAGAGGGAAAGTACAGGAATTCAGAGTGTCGCTGCAGAACAGGTACTCGGCTCTTAGTGAGGAAACCAACCTTAGCGTAGATACAATGAATGATAATCTGACGAGTATCATTACGGAGTGTGCAGTGGAAGTTGGAGGCAGGGTAGTTAGACAGGACACTGGCAAGCTTTCCCAGGAAACGAAGAACCTAATTAAGAAGCGTCAAATCATGAAAGTGTCAAGTACAACAGACGAAATAGAACTGGCAGAGCTTTCGAAGTTGATTAATAGACGTAAAGTATGCGATGTAAGAAGGTATAACATGGAGAGAATCGAACACGCTTTGAAAAACGGAGGAAGCGCCAAAGCAGTGAAGAGGAAACTTGGGATAGGCAAAAGTCGGATGTATGCACTAAGGGACAAAGAAGGCGAAATAACTACCAATATGGATAGGATAGTTAAAATAGCGGAGGAGTTTTACAGAGATCTGTACAGTAGCCGAGACAACCAAGACCTTAATATTATAAGAACTAGCAGTAACCCAGATGACACCCCACCAGTAATGATAGAAGAAGTCAGAAAAGCTTTGGAGAGCATGCAAAGAGGCAAAGCTGCTGGTGAGGATCAGGTAACATCATACCTGCTGAAAGATGGAGGACAGATTGTGTTAGAAAAACTAGCCACCCTGTTTACGAGGTGTCTCCTGACGGGAAGGGTACCAGAGTCTTGGAAGAACGCTAACATCATCTTAATACATAAGAAAGGAGATGACAAGGACTCGAAGAACTACAGGCCGATCAGCTTGCTCTCTGTAGTGTACAAGCTATTTACAAAGGTAATTGCTAACAGAGTAAAGAAAACATTAGAATTCAATCAACCAAAGGAACAAGCAGGATTTCGAACAGGCTACTCAACAATTGACCACATTCATACTATCAATCAGGTAATAGAGAAATGCTCAGAGTATAACCAACTACTATACATAGCCTTCATAGATTACGAGAAGACGTTTGATTCAGTAGAAATATCAGCCGTCATGCAGAAACTGCAGAATAAGGGCGTAGATGAAGTATATATAAACATTCTGGAAGAAATCTACAGGGGATCAACTGCTACCATAGTGCTTCATAAAGAAAGCAACAGTATACCAATCAAGAAGGGTGTAAGGCAGGGGTACACAATATCCCCAATGCTATTTACCGCGTGCTTACAGGAGGTTTTCAGAAGCCTAGAATGGGAACAGTTAGGGATAAGAGTTAATGGAGAATACATTAGTAACCTGCGCTTCGCCTATGACATTGCATTGCTGAGTAACTCAGGGGACGAATTGCAACTCATGATTACGGAGTTACACAAGGAGAGCAGAAAGGTGGGTCTTAAAGTTAATCTGCAGAAAATGAAAGTAATGTACAACAACCTCGGAAAGGAGCAGCGCTTCGAGATAGGTAATAGTGCACTTGAAGTTGTAAAAGACTATGTCTACTTAGGGCAGGTAATAACCGCAGAGCCAAACCACGAGATTGAAGTAACTAAAGGAATAAGAATGGGGTGGAGCACATTCGGCAAGCACTCTCAAATTATGACAGGTAGATTGCCATTATCCCTTAAGATGAAGGTATGTAACAGCTGTATCTTGCCGGTACTTAGCTACGGAGCAGAAACCTGGAGACTCACAAAGAGGGTTCAGCTTAAATTGAGGACGACGCAGCGAGCAATGGAAAAAAAATGGTAGGTGTAACCTTAAGAGACAAGATAAGAGCAGAGTGGATTAGGGGTCAAACGGGGGTTAAGGATATCATAGTTGAAATAAAGAAGAGGAAATGGACATGGGCCGGGCATGTAGCGCGTAGACAGGATAACCGCTGGTCATTAAGGGTAACTAACTGGATTCCCAGAGAAGGAAAGCGGGTTAGGGGGAGACAGAAGGTTAGGTGGGCAGATGCGAATAACAAGTTTGCGGGTATAAATTGGCAGCAGCAAGCACAGGACCGGGTTAACTGGCGGAACATGGGAGTGGCCTTTGTCCTGCAGTGGACGTAGTCAGGCTGATGATGATGATGACATAAAATATTGCGGTGAGAAAGCTTTAAAACTTCATCAATTTTGTTATTTTGCAATATCTGTTGTTCTGTTATTATGTTGCAATTCTGTTCTGTTGCAAAACTCCTGCAGAAAATACTTGGTGGTGTTCGTATAAAACATGAGGTGATTCATGATTACATAACTAACAAACAATGTCTTGAAAAACGTACTCTCAAGCTTTGTCATAATGTCTGATACAGGATATTGTGACGAAAAATAGTCTAACCATGAAAGCATATCATGCCGTGTGGCAGTTATCCCTCGCAATATGCTGAATGGTTATAAAAAAGTTATATTTATTAGAAATGTTGACTGCCATATATTCGTTTCAAATATATTGATGCGGTCTTACACCAGCCTTTTTCTTTTCCAACTTTTTTTTTTTCAGCTGTAAAGAATAACCGCATACATGGAGCCTACTGCTCCGGTCGCGCTTTTCACAGAAACTTTGATGACCTTGGACATGGCTCCACAGGGCTGCTCACTAGCAAGATGACAGCGTTCACAAAGAAGGGGAAACTATAAAAAAACAACAAACCAAAGAAATTACGCCGCGGAAGATAGGCGAGAAAGTAATTTGCGCTGTGCCCACAATGTGTGCAGACTTCTTCGGACATTTCCCACATGGTGCGGGCATGCCGATCAACCCCGAACCTTGCCCCAAAACCACACCTCACCCGGGAGGACTGGGAGGCGGCCCTGCTCGGCCGCTCCGATCTGGCGAGCCAGGCGGCCCTGGTCAACCGAGCCCGAGTTGCGGCGGTCGCCAATGGGATCCTGTACGGAGGGTTGGCTCCTTCTGAGCCTCCTCAAACTTACTCCAATTGCAGCGTCAATAAAAGCTTTTCAAGCAAGCAAGCGTCACACAGGTGCGTAATGATGTGTGAAAGCAGTACAGCAAATCACCACATACATTCGCAGTTTTTTTAATTTCACAGACCATAGAAAAGTTATGAGAAACTTTAAACTTCCTTACAGTCATGTATTCCTGAAAATCATACCACTAACACGGTTGAAAGCACAATTCTCTATCAAATTCATTGTAAATTAGGCACGGAATAATCACGTATTTCTGAAAATGATACCCTTAACACGGTTGAAGGCACAATTCTCTATCAAATTCATTATAAATTAGGCACGGAACTATAGAATGTTCGCTCGCATGTCATTATTCAGACTGCACGCGTGTCGCATGTTTACATCGTACGCTGTGTTTTCATGTGGTACGTGAAAATACACATGACATACGATTCTAGAAGTAATATTTTTAAACTAGCGAGCATATAGAAGGGCGCCCTATGCAGCCTCCCTCGCCTTTGTGAAAAGAGTATTCAGATTTCAATTCAATATTATCCTACACAATAATGATAACAGTACATTTGTTACCGCACGCTGGAGTCAAGTAGATGCGGACGCACAAGGGTGGTATTTCAACTGCAGCACAATCATAGCGCCATAAAAAGTTTCCGTCGAACGAACGGTACCCACGATATAGCATCTGTTTCCCTCCTCGGGTCAACTAACTGTCGCGGCGCGGAGAGCTACACACATAGCTGACTGGCAAGGAATACCGCGATGTTGTAAGAGGCTTTCTTTCACTGCGGCCAACGTGAAAAGTGCACGTCTGAACCATTGCCGTTGATGCTATGGCAGCTGAGCGAAAGCAGGGCTCATCGTCCGACGTGAAGGCCTCAACCTTCACCCAATTTTAACGTTGTAATGTCCGACGAAGACGCGACTGCGAGCAACGAGACGAGCCCCGCCGATTTATAGTAGGGGGCGCTGCCGACTGCAGACAGCGCAGACAGCAGACAGTGGAGAGGAAGAAGATACTGCCGAACACTCGATAATGTTCTGTAAAGGGCTTCACCCTATAGTTCAGGATGATGGCGCAGAGTTTTTCAAAGCACTGGGGTTTAGGGACCGGGAGGGCAAAATAGACTTTAAGCAAGTAGACTTAACTAGAAGGAGGTTATCTGATTGGTGGCTAAAGTCAAGGCACGAGTGAAAATTAAACTCTTCACTGCAAAGTACGAATCTTCAAACTCACTTTTTAAGGAAAAAACATAAATATAGTTTTGGGTTCATTAAGTGTTACGGCTTGGTGGCGCTAGCCACCGCCCGATCTAAAGGGTACAGCCATATCCATCCATCCAGCCAGCGCGCTTCCAAGGCGAGCGAAAGAAATCGAAAAAATAAAGTGGAAAGTGGCTTGTTGTTGGTGTGAAATAGCAGAGGTGACGGTCACGTTTCTTTTTTTTTCTTTTCACTATGCCCAAGCCAACGGGATACCGGACGGAGGGTCTCACTCGCTGATCTACTCGCGCAGACATTCTACCTAACGTGTTATTCATTCTCTTGCTGCGTGCGCGAATTTTATTCAGAATGCCTGGATACTATAGGGGCAGGCAGAAGAAGCAACTACAATTATTCACTTATACGAATTGCGAAACTGTGTTCCGAAATCCAGACACCATTTTTCGAAGGTTAGCAGACGTTCACGCTTCCTGGAAGCGGCAGCACAAAACACTAATTATACGTTTGATAGTGCGTGCGTAAATCGAAAGATGGCGAGATAATCTGGCAACTCCACACTGTGGGGCCAATGGCGTGTCCGAATTTTGATACATAGAGCCTATGGGGAGTTTTGCAACTCGCATGATTGAGTAACTCTGTATGTAACCACTTTGTCCGCACTAGTCGATGATACGAGTTGCAAAACTATGTTCCGAAATTCGGACACGGGCCCAATTTTGCGAAAACTAGCCGACGTTCGCGCGACCTGGAACCGGCCGCACAAAACACTATTCATACATATAGTAGTGGGTGTGCGAATCAAAAGGTGGCGACACAATCTGCTAACTCCAGACCCGGGGGTCAATTGTTTGTTCGAATTTTCATACGTGGAGCTTATGTGGAGTGCCATCTCACATGATTACATAACTCTGTATGTAACCGCTTTCTTGGCCAGTCGAGCGGTGGCACCTTCATACCAGCGCACGAGGTGACTAGAGTCTTTGTTCTTTCTGACTGAGCTAGTTGTGGTCCGTTGCAGACGCTGTGCATAAGGTATGCTCTTTTATGTATAAATATCATCAGTAATGTGGGCATTGAGTGATTCTGGGTACCAATGGCTACGTTACGATACGTTTGATTTCTCGTTGCGTCGTGCCAGAGTGGAATCCCAACGGTTTCTGGGCATGTTGCGTGCTCGCTTACGATTGGTGTTCCTTCTTTCATTTAACAGGAGTACGGGTCATGTAAGAAAAAAACCGTCAGAATGTCTGTCTGACATTTCAAATAAATTCTTTCTCTTTCGGGGAGTTTTCCCTCTCTATAGTAGCATATACACAGTACTCTAGATTGTCAGTTTTTCTATACACGTGTTTTGATTATTGTCCATATAAGTGAAGCATGAATGACGTCTTTGCTGCTATTCGCGTTAGCAAAAGTGAAGCAAACACACGGGACGTTAGATTTTGACTGATGTTAGCAGTCTGGGAATCGAGCGCGCCCTCCCCTAAGGCGCCTCTTTCCCCCACCTTGCTCGGGCGCCGGGAACATGGCACCGTGGTATCGCTGTTAGGCCTTTTTGTCTGCTGTGAGCCGTGAGTTCGTTTTCTCTGCATGGGATGCGTGTTCGAACTTGCCCAGACAACGCGCCTCCTCCTTACGCCACTCGCGCACACGTCATGGTGCTCCACTGATTCTCATTGGCCACCCGTGACAGTCCCTCCTCTGGTTATTTTCCTTCGCCCGGCGGTCGTCCACCGCCACTGGAAGGTGCTCTGTGCCACCGCCGTGCAGATTCACACAGGACTTCCCGAAGGTTGCGCTGCCTTAGCAGACGGCTTCTCGCACGCGCGCTGGGTTGCCGCCCTTTGTGGGACAGCCCTAGCGCCTGCCGGCAAGCATACACTCGGTCGGTCTTGTGGAGTTACCTGTCGGCCTACAGGCCCGTGATTGTCGCACTGTTCTGCATTGGGTAAATAAACCCGAGATTGTATACGACCTTCCTCGAGTGCCATCTCTGCGCCGTGTCGGAGAGTCGAAGAACCCGGCCGTATTCGCGATGGTCATAGACTGTCGCGCTGCTTAGCGGAACTCAGGAGCGTCCTTTCGAAGGACGCTCCTGAGTTGGCTGGGCTAGCTTCAGCATAACGCGTTATCAAAGAACGGCCACAAACCACTTTTTACGTTTCGTACATTAGTGAATATACCAGACCGTCCGTGATGCGATCAATCTGATTCGTTCTTGCGAATCGTTTGCAGTTGAAACTCACCTTCTTTTACGTGCGTATAAAATTTGTCAGTGTTCTTGTAGTGCATGTATCCCGTAACATTCATTGTACGCGGAAAGTACACCGCACGCTTGCGATTTGGCCAACGCTGCGCACGGCTGGGCTGCGCCTTTACATTCCAGCATTATTCAAGCCGGTGACTGCAGCGCCATGGCGAGTCATGACGCCGAACAAATACGAGTGGCCGCGCGCTAGGTGCTTTTCTGGCGACCGCGCGCTGCCTAGGCACCAAATGGCGCTAACATCTCTAGGCGCTTTAGTCCCTAGCGGTGCGCCGACGTCCACTGTCAGCGCTTTCTCTATTTTGGTCAACGTTGATTTTGGTGTTGTGTGGCTGTGTGTATGGATTGCGGCATTCCTTGTGAATATGGTGATGCGGTAGTCCACTGTCAGCGCTTTCTCTATTTTGGTCAACGTTGATTTTGGTGTTGTGTGGCTGTGTGTATGGACTGTGGCATTCCTTGTGAATATGGTGATGCGGTAGTGATTCTCGGTCGACCGATCCTTCAAAGGGGGATATCGAGCGCCGTGGGTGTTTCGTGCATGCGGTAGCGTTGAATAACCAACGTCCCGCGTCGATGTTATGTGCTCAAGTGTTGGCTGTCTTGTGTGTGCTGTGCGGTAGTTTGTGGCGAGATACTGTTTGGCGTTGCATAAGGCAGTTGCCAGACTTAGGTGTAGTTGTTGCCAGACTGCCGCCAAATGTGTAAAAAAAGTTGCCCCTGTAGCAACACACACAGCAAGAGAACGCGTCCCAACGTCTGCAAGGCGCGGTTCGCCCGTTAATTAAAACGGCCAGTGTCGCTCATTCACTCGCGAAATGCACCGCGGACGACACCAAACCTTCACGGAGAAGCCACAACTACAGGAGCGAATTTCTCCTCCAAATCAGGCTGCTGTCTGACAACACTGACCCCTCAAGCTTGGCGACAACTTATGCAACGCCAAACAAAACCTTGCCATTTGTTTGACAAATTTAATTCCCTGCACATTTGATGATATGTTAGTGTTGGCTGGTTCATGCGAGCCATAGCGTTGAATTACTCCTGCATAGGTGTGATTATGCACTTGGTGCTGGGCAGACATACTTCTGAATGAGATTTAGGGTCTGACACGCTGTACTGACAACACCACTGTCACACGGGTTCTTGTTTGCTGTGTCGTACCCTTTTGTATCGCAGTTAGATGACGGCTGCACCGTATCTGACCCGATTAGTTTGGGCAGTTAGTGGTGACTAATACTTATGTCTCTCGAATACTTTTGATCAAGATCGACCTGTCGCTGCTGCGCCGAATCGAGTTTGGCGCAGACGCCCTAGCTGATTGCAATCAAAAGTGCCCTTGTGACACCGGTATGATCATACGTGCGAATGCTCAAACCCTTTCTGCCCGCTCTTCAGGTCACTACCTCCATGACTGCTGGTTGTGTCAGTAGATGAGCATGCAAGAAAAGCAGTTAGTAGTCAGTGCACGGTACAAGCTATTGGTCTTCGTTGGTGCATTTGTGCAATATTAAATAGCATCAAGTTACATTTCTCGGCTCCTCTATATTATAAATACCTTCATTTCTCGGGATAGACACAATAATAAAGTAATATGGTTCTTGTATTGAACGAAATTTCTCAAATTTTCGTTGAGCCTTGTAAAAGACAAGTCCACTTGTCAAAACGTCTCCAGCACCCCTCCCCCCCCCCCCGTTTACAAAATTTTCATGGCTCCCCAATATGTAAATTTTACTAATAAATACTATTAAAACTCGATCTAGCGACACCATTTTATGAAGTTTCTAATCTAACAAAGAATTTCTCTTCACCAGCAAATATCTCTAGAATGTAACGTTGTCCTCAAATCGATTTAAAGTTTTTTCTAAAACAACTTGGTAAAAAAGCTGTGATTTTCTTTTAATTTAGCCACAACAGATTTGAGCATGCACTCTGACACTACGACATTGAAACATTTATGTGCCCTTGCTTTACTTTTATGGAGCTGCATGCCGTAACCCTGTGCAGAACAATGGATGCAGCCATTGATAGTGCTCTTACATTCCAGATGGTGGCAGAGGGGATGGTGGTTGCTTTTGTTATTTTATGGCTCATGCCACAGAAGCCACTGATCACTCCTAGCCTTTTTTCTAGCTTGGAATGCTCGCACAACCACTGCATTCATTCTTCTTGTCATTGCAAATCGGCAACTTGTCATAGCCTCATGTCTCCCTGGCCTGCATCACCCAGACATGGTGTCCCTCTTCTATGTTAAATTTGTCCCTACGAATTTTTAAGACACAAAGGTCAGGCTAGAAGTACTCTGCTATTCTAATCGGCCCATGTTCTTGTAGAAGCCACAAAGATATGGCTGTTTTGCATGACGAAATAATGAGAAAAGGGGTCTAGGGGAGCTCAATGTTTCGAAAATTATAGGCACACACATGTGGAGTAAGCTAGGCTCACATTGAAAGCATACTAACAAATCACAATCTAGTGAGCTTGTTCTCTACCTACCAGAAATACAATAATGTATCACTGATAAATAATTAACCTCGTGATTTCATACAGAATGCATCCATGCGTTCTCAAGTAGTTGTGTTCCTGCTTCTACCAATAATCCAAACCTTGTCCAGGTACGGCTCACACTTAGGAGAATCGCAATGCGTCAGCAAATGTGCCTAATTTTCACCTTTTAAGGAAAGCTCATGTTTCTGTGCATGCTCATTCACGCATATTCTTGCCCGGCCAACATTCGTTTTTTGCCGGATAGTGAAAATTCATAAACGACCCCGTTGACACATTTTGTGTATGACTTGGCGTGCCTCTTGCCGTACCCACCTTTGTTGCTTCCATCACATAGTATACTAGTATACATGAGAAAACTAAAACGATTTTCGTGGCGCAGAAAAAAGGATTGGCATGCCATCTCTGTTTGCAACCAATTTTAGGTCTTGTGCAGCTCGGTGCATACACGGTAGAACCTCAGGTCTCGCTGTTCTGCGCTCTTGCTCTACCCCAGTACCGTGGTGTTCTCTCTGGATAGTCTGGTGGAGCAGCTCAGCTACAGCATTAAAGAGCATGCGAAGGAAACCAACCAGAGACAACCAATCCAATTGGTTTTCAAAAGTCTTGCATAACGTGTGAGCACGACCCTGCACATGCATACTCTGGGCATTGTTGAGCTATGGCCCTTTTCACAGTTTTGGAATGCATCAACTCGTATGGAAGCAATTCTTTTGCATACCTTGTCAAAAAAAGCCAACAGCCGTGACGACTCTGCAAAGTGATGTGCTAACCAAAAACTTTAAAAATCCACAAGCCTTCAACTCATGTGTAAACACCAATCCTTTTTTCAGTCTGCTAAAGCCCGCTAGAACATTGCTAACAATGGGCTAATATGTGATGGTGGATAGTTGCTTTAAAATAATAAAAAAATTATCATCATACATAAAAGCTTCCAAAACCTCCCACTAATTAAAATGTTGGTGGAACGTAATAAAAGCAGTTACGGTCAAACATAAAAAATTGCACAACACAGGAGCAACATATGAGCCTATGAAAATGCCTTGTCTTTGAATATAAAATCGCTAATGAAGTTGACTTTAACATAAAACTTGAGAAGGGCCATAAAAGCTTATACTGCCTTGCCCGCGGCATTGCTGAAGGCAACCACACCACTCTCGTCAATGCCACTTTTTATGTAGAAAGACAATTAACCGTGCAGGACAGAATAAAATAGGTCCTCAACATCAACCAAGAACAAGTACACATCAAAGGATTCTTTAAAGAAAGTAGATGATGCATGAGAAATTCTCAGTTTAAAATGGGTCTCTCATGACAACCGAGTCTAGCTGCTTCATTAAAAACTGACTACTCACGTTCTGCCAGATAACTCACTCACTCACAATTGTCCTGAATGAAACACCCGGCTTATGCGTCTTGGCCATAAAAAACACAGAAAGGGTGTTCATTCGCTAGCTGTAGTATGCAATAGACTCTGCTAGTTGTGTAAGTTCCAAGTCCTTGCTCAGAGTCACTGTCTTGCTTTTCAAAACTCTTGTTTAGATGACTTTTAACTTGATTAAGTTCATGTAGACTGCTTGCCTTGCCTTGAAGTTTACACAAATCTACATCCATTGCTATGGAGCCACTACTTTTATCCACTTGAAATAGACACAAATTGCTGCACTTAAAGAATGACAACACTCATTAACGTATCCTCCTGGCGAAGAGGGTTTTTTCCCTGTTCTTGCTAGAGCTTAGACACTGTCTTGTAAGCCATAGTCCCTAACTGTGACATCGACTTTTGCCGCAACTCGTCGGTGCAATGTCAGTAATTAGTGAGCCAGCAACAGAGGTTTGTGGCTAAATTTTGGGCCTTTGTTGAGTACATAGCGTACAGTTTCTGCAATGTGAACATTTCCCAGCCCAGTGAGGCCTTCCCAGGTCGTGTGAGCAGGCTTCTTCAGTATGAAACAGGAGGCATGCCTCATCTTCAGGTTCCAGTTTGCCTCAGTGATGTGGGCTGTGAACGCTTGGCATCACCAAACTTTTTCAGTGCCAGCCACTCCAGGTCCAAACTGAAGCAAAGTGCACAAAGCAGGTAAAGAAAGCACGCCTGCTGCCACAAATTATGATTTCACATACTTTCGTAACCTGATCAAATGAAGGTGTGACTTCCCCAAAAAGAGAACTCCCTTCTTGTAGAACATGGCCTTTCAGGAAGTCGTGCCTTGATTTGTGTTAGCAAGTATGTAAAATTTTAAAACTCAAATTGTGGCAGCAGGTGTGCTATCTTCATTTTTTTTACCCCTTTTATGCAATGTGCGTTAGTTTCGAACTGGAGTGGCTGGTGCAAAAGAAGTTTTGCAATTCCAACCGTATCATACTTGACCAGGCACAATAAGAAGTGCCAAGTCAGGCATGTATTATCAGTCGAAACGCGACATCTTTCAGAATCCACATGCTGAAAGCACCCTGGGGAACAATACATCTTCGGTTAAACAGGCACACCTTTCAACATGGTCACTCTTGTGCAAAGCAGCCCAGCATGTCTATTAGGTCACGCATGCTCCTCGGCACACCACGTCGTAGCCCGCAACTGCCGCAAGGTACCCCTGATCAAGCCTGGCTGCAGACGCACTATGCAGGGTCGGGGACATGGCTGTACATGGTTCTGCTAAATGTTCCAGATATGTTTCAATGCTGCTTAAAACCTGTCGAAAAGCAGTTCGTAGTACAACTACAATAGATAAACAATAGCACTGAGATGCGAGTAGATTAACCTGTTGGTATTGAAACCAACCCGTGATGTGCAACAGCTCGATAACACATGCTCTTCTTGTATATCAGCTTTTTTTTTATGTCCAATGCTATACAAAGGCTTCTTCCAGTTACCTACGATTTTCCCAACTCTGTGCAAGCTTATTCAATCCTAAGCATGCAAATTTTTCAATTCATCATCCCCTTTAGCCCTCTGCCTTTCTCATCTATTTTTCTCATCTTTTTGTAGCCTCGCAATCTCTCTAACTGGTCACTTGTCTCTCCCTCACACTGATTGACCTGCTTAGGTCCATTTTTTTCCCTAATGTCAGCTAGAATGCCCTCTAGCCCTGTTTGTTCACTGTCGAGATCTGCTTTTTTAATATCTCTATGTTATGCTAACCATTTTCTGTTTCTGTTTTGAATAGTTCTTCATCTATTGTACACTTTTTTTCTTTTTTTTACTATCATTAAGTTTCTGCACCATATGCTAGTACTTGCAGCATACAATAGTTGACAACTTTCTGCTTTAGGGACAGTTGTAAATTGCCTTCATGATTTGGGAATGTCTGCCATTAAAGCTCTAGCCCATCCATATTGTTTGGTGAATTTCCTTTTTATGAATAGTGTGTCCTGTGATTATCTGATTTAAATACATATATATTGTAAGGATTATAGTGTGCCATTGTCAACTCTCGCTCTCTTGTTTGGTCTCCTAACATTATAACCTTGTATTTTACTTATTTGTCTACTTGAATACTTTCTCGGTTTAGACCCTCAGTTCATTATAGTTCATTGGCACCACTGCTAAAAAGCAAAACATGATTTGAAAAGCGTAAGTACCGAGATATTCTTTGTCAATGTTTATTCATGTTTCTTATCAACAAATTGGCTCAAATACTTTTGCTAAGCATGTTGTAAATATTGCTCAGATCTCCTTGCCAGGTCCACTTCACAAATAATATTTTTCCGCTCTGCAATGGCTCCTCCCCCATAAAGAGACTTTTGTAGGTGTTCCTCAGGACCTTAATAAAGTTCATTGTCTGTCTGTCTACTGTGAACTCTCTGTAGTTGTTGGCTAGGGTATTCATGCATGCATTATGCACTAGCTACTCTAACACTGCTGGTATCTCTAACGAGTTGAATGCCTTTTCGTAGTGTCTGCAAGCTAAGTATATTCATGGGTTCCGTTTTGTAGATTTTTCAGTTTGACAGCGCATGGTTATGATCCACAGTGAGACATCTGTTGATCTGTGTATAATTCATTAACTATTTCGCGTCTATTTTTTGTATTCATTCGGTATTCGCATCTTTAGAGTTAGGTGGTACATTTGATTCGACAGTACGTGAGGAATCGTGCAGAGAGTGTCACAAGCTCGTTAAACACAAGATCTCCTTCATCTTTGATCGGGTCAACAATTTTGCTGCATGATTTTTCGTGGGTCATGTTTTGTAAGGCCGTATTTCATTCTCTCAGGGTGGGGTACCCAACGAGATTCATTCCTGGTTAGGCTTCTGATTTTGTTTCTTTCTTTCTAACTTTGTTTATATTTACTCATAAAATTTAAGTGTTTTGTTGAAATTTGGCTTCTTTCTCTGTTAGGTGGCTTATTTGTGAGCTGTAGTAAAAGTCTTCTGCCACCTTACTATGTTGAGACTGCTGATTATGTTACCCTATTTATCTGTTGGAGTGTGCATTCGTAAGTAGTTTCCTGTTGTCATGCTCTGACCTTTCTTTCAATTCTTCATCTATTTCTTTGGCGCTATAAATCCCCATGTTGGCAATTTTCTTTTTGTTGATCAGCCCTTTTAGCTCAGGTAATTCAACTTTAGATCTTGAGTGGATAGCTTTTGTAGATTGTTGTTTCTTTTTTAGTTTTTTTTTCGTAGTTTGGAAGAGTTTGCTTACGTCTTGCCCTAGTGCTTTAACCTAACTGCAGTTGCATTTTAGGAATCATTGTAGCTATGATTTTGTTCATTTTCTCCATGTCATAATTTTTCTCTTGTTCTAAGGCCTCGCCTACGAGTGTTCTAAGGCAGTGCTGAGAAAGCGCATGACTGTGGCTCTGCTTCATATTGAGGGGAGCCTTGCAAGAAATGGCATTGTTGGGTGCTTTGAAGTTCCGCATTAAATTTTGGCAGGCTTACTGATAGTGATGGCTATAGAATTCAGGCATGTCAAGAGATCGTTTTCGTCAAACATTTCAAATGAAAAGACGAAAACGTATTAAGCACGAATCGCCGGTCATCACTGCTGTCTCTGAGGTCGTAACTGCGTTGAATTTTGCTCGCAACAACTTAGGCTTATGTTGGCTAGTTGGCAC
Organism: Rhipicephalus annulatus; assembly: GCA_013436015.1. NCBI lineage: Eukaryota > Metazoa > Arthropoda > Arachnida > Ixodida > Ixodidae > Rhipicephalus > Rhipicephalus annulatus. The sequence goes on along the minus strand of WOVY01006179.1, from coordinate 145,492 downwards.
AGCGTGTTTCTTGTGAGGAAAAGTGTCATGGCGGCTTCCGGTTGAAACATTTATACTTGTTGGCTGGAATGTATTAATATTGTGAATAAGGTGCGTCATTTTTTTATTTTTGAAAGCTGGCTACTGTATTTAAATTTTAATATCGTTGAAGATATGTCCTGCCACTATAAAATGCTGCTCTATTGCTTCCAGTTATTTGCCATGCTTGCTTGATGCCTATTTAATTAAATGTTAACAGGTTGTCCTGTTTGTTAAGTAGGGTGGAGAGCTGAGCTAGTTGGTGAGATATCATTTTAACATGTGGTATAGTAGCGCAACTTCGACGGGGACACAGAAGACAAGAATAGCGAGTGTCGTGTTTTCTTGTACCCTGTGTACTCGTCGAAGCTGCACTACTACACCATATGTTAAAATGCTGTCCTGTTTCTGACAATATGTATATTTCATCATGTTGATATTGTTTGTACTAGTGCAGGTAAAACTAGATTTTGTACTATGCATAAGTCACTTCTAGTGCTTTTAATTCTAACATAATCTTGAAGGTCTAAAATTTTCGATGACGACAAGGTATTATGGGTACAAAAAAAAATGCGGGGTTAGTTTTGCATGCACTAACATGTCAAGAATGCTTTCCGAAGCGCCTCGTTGCTTGTTAATGCTGGGTAATACTTCCGAAGAATATTATTTAGGTTGGAAGTGCATTTTGGTGTTTGATTGCAAAGACTAGCAGCTGGTTAGGCTGTGCTACCGAACATGTTCAGCTAGTGATGATTTCCTAATTTGCAAGCTTCATTTTGTATTTTGTTCAGAGCATTGTGCAGGTCATTGTCTCCTTTGGCTTGCTTAATTGGTGAGCATAGTGATCTTAGTCGCTACAGACGCTTCCTAAATGCTTTGCCTGCCTGACGAATATTTTTTCTTTGCCATGTTATGAATGATGGCATGCATAGTCTATGTGTTATAGTTATCTATTCGTTGGCATTATGTAGAGCGTAACCTTTGATTTTCTCTGTAAAAGCAAGAACTTTAAGACAGCCCCATTAAAATGTGCATCGCAAGAATTCACCACTGAAGATTAAATTTGGCCAAACAAGTTAGCAGCAAGAACCACATTGTAAACCAAACCAAGATCTTTGTTTTTCTTTTTGTCCGGTTACGACTGGGGGTGAAGTCCCTTTCTCCTGCACATCCTTCCCCCTCGAAATTTCTCTTGGCTCTGCCCTGTTAATTTTTATTTTATGATTGGCATTGCCTGCTGTATGTTTATGGTACTGGCAGAGGATTTGTCTTTTTTTTTTCATACCTCACAATAAAGAATGTTTCAATAGATACCGTCATATCCAGGAAGTTAATTTTGCTGAAAGGTGGTGCATGTTAGGTTTACTACTAGGGTGAAACTTCTTACAATTACCAAATAATGCAATTGTCATGAATGTATTTTAGAAAGGAGGCTAGCAGCAGAGCTATTGATTCTATTCTTCAAAATGATTCTATTCTCAATAATATCAGTGTTACCTCAAGACAACTTATCCATTGATATATCCACAAACAATATTTAAACCAAGATAAATGCATGTCTTAGTCTCTGCTTATGATAGAGTTGTAAAGAACAAGTGGATTAAATGTCATGTTTTGCCACTATTGAACCGACGTGGTTGAAACTGTAGAAGGAAACTCTGGAGGGATTTATAGGCCTCTGCTGCTGTAGTCTCGAGCAGTTTGGTTCCCTTCACTGCAGCAATGTGGCATGAGTGAAATCACATTGCACAAACTGTGTGCTCCCAACACCAGTTTGCTGTGCAGCTTTGCACTTGATTCACAAGCTTCTTGTGTGTATTTTACGAAAGCATTACAAGGATACTTAAGAGAAAAAGCGGTTTTCTTTAAATTTACAAACTGCACTCTGAGAACTCTAACACCAATGCCTTATGTTTCACTATCCCAAGTTAATTATTAGCGGAAAAAATTAAGGTTGAAGTTTCACTATTGAAATTTGTGCCAAAATGTCCATGCGTGGCGTCGAAAATTTCTAAATGTATTTTTCATATTTTTTCAATTGGCTCGGTAATATTTTCTGAAAGTATATGCTAGGTCTATGACACCCACAGATGACAATGTCCTTCATATTTATTGATTATAAGCTATGTAGAACCCAGTGAACGCCATCAAAAGTTATGACATCACGGTGTTTGGTGAGACATTTTTTTGCACGGCTTCGCACTTACCAAGCGTCGTGTCGTGGTAAGAGCGGTGTTGTGAAATACATTAATAGTATCTGAAAAATTATTTTGCCCTTAAGTGTCCCTTCAACACTCAGAAAAAAAACTAACAAGAATGATGTAGAGTAGCTGAACAGCTTATCCACCTGGCCCAAAGAAAAACAAAAGTGAGTGTGTTTGTATTGTTAGGTGTATCACATCACTCAAGGCGTATAATGCAAGGAGGATGGAGGATGCGAAGCATGACACAGAGGGCAATTTATTGCAACAGACACACATTACATGAACATTTAAACGAGCCAACGCACTGCTGTTTTCAAACAAGCAAAAGAAATACGTATGCAGTCTCACAAGTCTGCAGCACTGTAGTGCCTTGTGAGGCGAGGCTCGTACATCCCAGCAGAGCTCATGGAAATGGCTTTAAACAATTAACTGTTGCGTGCTTTGGTAAACAAGGTTTGCAGTCAAGATAGCTGGGTCGTTAGCCACTAATTGCAACAGAAAAGATGACACATCCAGTTTTTGTGTTGGTACTCCTTTAACATTATTTACTAACTTAACTGGAACAGCTAAATCAGCCGCTAAACAAAACACATAACTTTTTGCCGTCATCTATTGAGAAACAAAAAAATCAATCATAGTCGCTAAACAGGTGCTGCTAAATAACAGAAGTGGACACGTTTTCTTCAGCCGTAGGTTGATGGTTCTGTAGCCAGCCGTCGCAGAGCGCAGGCCACGTGCTCGCGTTTTCCCTTTCACAAAGGAGGACAGTGTAGAACCATGCTGACTTTGACTGGTAACGTGGGAAGTGTGTCATCACAAGCTTGAAGGCTACACATGGCTGAAGCTTGCCCCCATTTCCACAACTCGTTTGATGGAAATGCGAGTTTCATCATGGTGAACTAAAACTTGAAACAGTGTAAACGCATTCAGCCTTGCTGTGTTTCTTGTCCTTGCGAGGGGTAGAAGCTGTCCAGGTTCTTAGTACTTCAAAGTGAAAAATCCACATTGGCCCAAGCAATACCTCCCACTTCATACTACTGTAAAATCTTGAGAAATCACCCTCTCTATGCTGAAAGATGATCGGGCATGATCTGGAGGGGGGCCTTTGCTCGGTCTCGGACACTAATTCAAAATGGAAGTGTCTTTAAAAAAATGCACACATGTGTTCTTTAATAAAGTTGTTACCAACCATCCTGCGTTTCTAACGAGAGAGAGAGAGAGAGAGGAAACTTTATTTGCACATAACGCGCATTCCAAATGGTCAGGCCCCTCTTTCAGGGCTCCGCTGGCCCTAGCCATCATCTCTACCCGTTGGGCCAGCCAGCGCTGATCAACAATGGCCGAGCTGGACAGCAGTGCCTCCCATTGTTCCTCTGTGTTGTTCATGTTGTGGTGTTCTTCAATGTGATGCGTACACTCCCACGTGATGTGAAACAGAGTTGGTGTGGCCCCACACCACGGGCATATATCTTTGTATGCTGTGGGGTAGAATACATGCAGCCTGTGTAAGTTCGTGTATGTGTTTGTTTGGAATCTGCATAATGCCACTGATTCCATTGCTGTGAGTTTCTTATGTGGTGCAGGATACAGTTTTTTATTGTCCCTGTAATACTGAAGAATCGTACCAAAGTTAGGGTCTAGGGGCGTTGGATCCTCTATTGCAGTGTGCAAGGAAGCTCCGTGATTTGTGAAGCCTCGAGCTGCCTCATCCGCAAACTGGTTCCCGGTGACGCCCTCGTGCCCTGGCGCCCAGATAATGGTTTGGGTGTATTCAATTGGAAAGTCTTTATGAGCTTTGGTTAGAATTCGGAAGGCCTTCATACATATTCTACCTTTATCGTAATTTCTACATGCAGCCTTCGAATCTGTGATTATTGTCATTGGGGCTTTTCGCTCCCTGCCCTCCTTGATTGCCAGCGCAATCGCTATCTCCTCCGCTTCTGTGATAGAGGCTTGGGCTATGGAGGCACAACTTGTGACGTTTCCTTTTCGGTCTGTGACCACGGCCACCATGTTCTTCGCATTTGCCTGATATGGTTCAGTGTCAGTAAATCTCACCGTATTCAAATATTTTGTCTTTTTATATATGTAAGCGGCTCTTGCTTTAGGTCTTCCAGCATGTAAAACTGGGTGTATATTCTTCGGTAGGGGGCATATCTTGTACCAGGCTCTGACTGAGCACGACAATTGCTTAGCTCTTCCATGTGCCTGCACTTGTTCACCGAAGCCGATCCTCTGAAGAAGTTTTCTGCCGGTTGGTGTCTGTAGCAGGCGGTTAATCTGGGTGTTTACTTGCGCCTCGGCCAACTCATCAAATGTATTGTGAAGTCCGAGCGCTAATAGCTTCGCAGTTGAAGCGCTTTGTGGTAGTCGCAAAGCCGCTTTATACGCCATCCTTATTATTTTGTCTGCTTTTTCTTTCTCCTCTCTATTCATGTTGTGGTAGGATAGCGAGTATGTTAGTCTGCTGATGACTAAGCTCTTTACCAAACGAAGTACGTCTTGTTCTTTCAGTCCAGCACGATTGTTCGTTATTCGAACTATCATACGAACAATTTGTTGAGCTGTTCGTTTAAGCATATTCAGTGTGTGGAGACATCGCTGATTGGACTGTAACCACACCCCTAAGATTCGAACGGTCGTTTTCTCTTGGAATAATATTGCCGTCTAGCTTGACCTCAAGGTGGAGGCTTGGGTCTGTCCTTTGTTTTTTACTCTTGGAGAACCGAATGAGTTCCGATTTGTCTGCTGAGCACTGAAGTCCCCTTTCTTTAGTGTACTCTTCGATGGTTTTAGCTGCCAGTTGAAGCTGCTCTTCTTTTTCTGCCAAGCTACTCTTGGTTGCCCATATAGTGATGTCATCTGCATAGAAGGAGTGTTGAATGTTGCGAATATCTTCCAGCTTTTTGGCTAGACCAATCATGGCTATGTTGAAAAGCGTAGGCGAGATCACAGCGCCTTGTGGTGTGCCTTTGCTCGGTGGGTGGAAGACATTGGATTCGTCTTCTCCTAATCTGATAACAGCGGTTCTTTTAGTACTGAAGTTAACAGCGGTTCTTTTAGTACGGAAGTTCTGTACATATTTGTACGTCCTTTGACCACAGTTTGTCGCTGCTAGCCCATTTAATAAGGCCTTATGGCTTACATTGTCGAAAGCACCTTTTATGTCGATGGCCATGACAATGTTTTCTCCCGCTTTTGGAACATTTGTTAGTACTTCGTCCTTTAAAAGCAGAAGGATGTCCTGTGTCGAAAGATTCGAGCGGAAACCAAACATGGTGTTTGGCAACAAGTTATTTTGTTCAAGGTGCCGTTGAAGTCTGGTATTTATTAATCTCTCAAACACTTTGCCTAAGCACGAGGTAAGAGAGATTGGCCTGAGGTTTTCTATTGCCAATTTCTTTCCTGGTTTGGGTATCATAATTATTACAGCATGCTTCCATTGCTGAGGTATAGTGCCATTCACCCAGTGTTTGTTAATGAAGTTTAGAAGCGCTATTGTGGCTTCGTCAGTCATGTTGCGAATCATTGTATTGGTGATTTGATCCGCCCCAGGCGCTGTGTTGCGTTTCATGCTGAATATTGCTGCTCTGACCTCGGCATGCGTGAAAGGTGCATCCAGCCCTGAGTTTGGAAGCCCAGTGTATTTAGCCTGGTAAGGGGCTATGATGGCTCGGGCGCCGAAACACTTAATATAGATGTTTTGAAGGAGGTCATCTCGTGTGCCTGGATACGTGTGCAATAATCTTTCTAGAGATTTTTGTCCTTCGCGGTTAGTTTTCAGAGGGTCAATCATGGCTCTGAAGATATTCCATGTTTTTGCTGTTCCTAAAGTTCCATTTAGTGAATCGCAAAATTGTTCCCAGTTGGCTGTCACGAGTTGATTAGCGTACTGTTCGGCTTGCTGCATTATTTGTTTAATTTTCGCTTTGAGTTTCTTATTTCGCTTTTGCCTTTTCCATCTTTTAGTGAGGTTTCTTCTTGCTTACCACAGGTGGAGAAGGGGAGCGTCTACTTCAGGAGTGTCATCTGTTGTGGCGACGATTTTGGTGTGCATTTGCTTTTCATTTCGAATTACTTTGCGCCACTCGTCCAAGTCGTCTATGGCAGTCACATGCGCTTTTAGCGATTTTCTATATGCATGCCAGTCTGTAATTTTAGCTGTGCCGATGTGTTTGCGGATTCGGCCGGTGCGGATTGTGGTGCTTAGTATGTAATGATCACTGCCCAGGTTTTCAAAGGTGTTGTACCAGTCCCCGCTGTGGCAGTTTTGTACTATCGTCAAATCCGGACTTGTGTCCATGGATACGCTGTTGCCTATTCTCGTTGGTATTGCAGGGTCAGTTAACAGCGTCATTTCGAGTTTCTCTATTTGTCTTGCAATATTCTTGCCTTTGGTGTCTTGCATCTTACATCCCCAGCTTGCATGCCTGGCATTAAAGTCCCTAACTATGTTTAATGGTTTTTCCCTTTCGCTAGTTTTGCTGTCTCTTGAAAGAGCTTGTCGAACGTTGCTTTCTTTTGTCTTGGGGGACTATAGATATTAAGTATGAAGGCGCTCTTTCCGCGGCTCCCTTTGTAGGTTATTTCTGTTATGATATGCGGGATATCCGCCTCTTCTATGGGCTGATGACATATTGCTGTAATTGAGTTATCGACTAATGTAGCAACTTTCCATTCTGCGTCCCCGGTACTAAAAGTTACGTAGCCCCATAATTTTGGTTGTGTTCCGGCTTCCTGGACTGCTATGACAGCAGGTGGCTTTTGTTGCGACGCCACCAGCTGCATTAGTTGCCCTCTTTTCTGCCGGAAACCATGGCAGTTCCACTGCCATATTTCAAACTTTTCTGACCGCTGTGTTTGATGTTTAGCCATTATGCGTCTCGTGGTTCACGACCGACAATCCGGGCCTGTTGTAAATTTTCTCAGCTTTTTCTCTGATGTTGATGCCTGTGGCATGCTTTCACAAGGCTTTCGTGAACTCGATGTGTTGTGCCTGGATTTTCTTGTCCAGGATCTCTAGCTTTCTATCTACCTTTATCATTATTTGCTTTATAACTGTTGGTATCACTTCCTTTAATGTTTCTTTCAGCATCGACGACGTAATCATTGAGTCGCCTCCTGCATTCGATTGGGTCTGCAATTTCTGGCCATTCTGGGCGGGTATAGGGTTTTGTTGCGGGTGCTGCATTTGTTGCTTTTTAGTTCCCTATTTTCACGTTCTAGATCACCTATTCTCACCCGCATTATCTCGTTCGCGTTCTAAGCGCGTGAGTTGTGGTGTTTGGTGTGAGTGTAGGGAAAATTTTGCTGCCCAGCTCACCTGGTTCTTTGCTTTCTTTTTCTGCGTCTTCTTGCCCTTGTGCTGTTGTTGCTTTGCTTGGGCCTGCTTGTGGTCACCATTCTTGGAGTTGGAGCAGTCTCGAGAGCCGGTTCTGGATCGGGATGTAGATCGAGACCTGGATCGGGAACTGGAACGGGCCCCGCCTGGCGGTGCAGAGTCCTGGCGGTCCGTGCTGAACCAGCGTCTCTTGAGTATGCCAGCGGTTTGTGGTGTGCTGTGTTGGTGCGACAGCAGCGACCGGCGCTTTTGAGGGACGCGTTTGAGTTTTTTGGTGCACTCCGATGTCGCCGTGGGATGGCGTCCGCCGCACAGCGCACATTCCGGATCGCAAGTGTGGTCCTAACGAAACGCTGTATAGAATACACACGCATTTACTGTTTTTACAGACCCGAGGAGAATGCTTGTGTGAAATTTATGTGTTATGACAAGGGGGGAAAAATGTTCTACAAATATTCAGACAATTTGTCACAACTCAGAATGCAGCCTCGAGGCATCACACTGTAAAAGTGTTAAAAAAATTCTTGCCCATATATAAGGACTGTCAGAACTTGGGTTCTAAGGAACTGCTGCTGCAGAATTTTGCAGTGAAGAACAGGTTGCAAAATAATTGTGGGAGGGGAGAGGGCACTTGCTCGGTCATTGGCACATATTCGAGATCTCCTGCAAAGTAAAAATGGGCACTTGCTCGGTATTTTACAGTGCCCACTCGCAATTGAAGTTGGAATGGAGGCACTAGCCTGTGCTTTTTTCATAGCGTTGCAAGGGCTGTACAAGAGCCCCATTGATTGTGACTGCCCGTTCAACCAAGGAACGTTTGCCACCCATTAAGCTTCTCTATCTGCGAGTGCTCTCTTGATACTATCACTTTCCAGCACTTTTACAGTAATAAAAGCGCACCTATTTTCATATTTTTGTGTTTCAACAAATTTTGCTTAAATCTCTGCAGTCTGAACAAAGTGGACACTTATCACAGTTTCTTATGAGAGTTTATGCTTTGGATTGCAACCCAAGTGATGCAGTGAAGTTCATGCATGCTCAGCTTACTCGCCGCCACCTTTATGTGGGAGTGGGAAGATAGGCTGCTGCTTAAATTGTACAGGCAAATAAAAGAGGAGGTGGGGTAATTCGTTATGTCTGTTACATGTAGGTGTACTTATTGTCAAGGACCTCAAAGGAGGATAGGCGACAGTGGTGGAAATGAATCTGCACTCCAGCCAAATGCACAACGAGCTAAGTCAGGAACATCATTGAAAAGATCCACAAGTTAAGCATTTTAAAAACTAATAATAAAACATTGTCTTGGCTTCGTCATCCCACATGCAGTCATTCTCACAATTCATTTATTTTTCCTGCATCAAAAACCTCAAGCTGAGCAATCTGTTGGTTTCACTAGCGCATATGTTTGCAGGTGCTTATTTTCCTGCAGTCTTGGATAGGACATTTAGTGCTCAGTGACATTAATGATTATCTGCTCCCTCGTTTGGTTTTAAGATGCACTTTTTTCTAGACTTTCACTTCTCTCTAATTGCAGAGAATTCATATTGATTCTTCAGGTGTGTAGTAAATAACCAGCAACTTTTTCAAGCAAGGTTAACTTAGCATTTTCAATGATATGTGGGGTTTAACGTCCCAGAACCACCATATGATTACGAAAGACGCCTTAATTTGCATTTTCCTGTCAGTAACGTTTATTAAACATCTCTATTTGTCCTGGACATTCATTTCTCTGGCAGTATAGCTGCATGACGGTGGCACAATCATAAAGAATTAGTTTTCGTAATGACGATGAAGGAACTTTGTTTTTGATTTAGAAAACGCATGTGTACGGGCCAACTTGAACACATAACCAACTGTTTCAAACATCCTCCCATGCAGTAAATGTTCCCTGATGAACTTGTCTTCTGGTTTGAACAAGTGTGAAAAAAAATGGTCATGGCAATTGGGAAGGCCTCGAAAAACCACACTCCGAAATAATTCCATAAAGTCTGTGATGAAGCAGACATCCACATGAAATAAAAAACGGGAGCAGGGTTTTGCAAGCAGTGTGTATATAGAGGAATTAATAAAATTAAGTTCTACGGTTTCATGTCACAATACTAAAATCTGGTCATGAGATGCACTGTTTCAAGTGAAGGCCTAATTATTTTGACCTCACAATCTCTCTGAGTGCATGGCACTAGCACTTTAGTACACATGACATCCATTAAAATGTGACTGCTGTGATTCGAAATCGATCCAGTGATCTCGCACAGAACTGCGCGCAGTGGCGGATCCAGCAGGGGGACGGTAGGGGCAATCTCCCCACTCCTCCCCCAAGCCTGTCAGTACCTCTCCCCCTCTTTTCAGTGCTTGCTGTACACCTGCTATCACCAATTAAGACAAATGAGTGTGACTCCTTTGAGCACACAATGATAGTATATATGCTATGATATAGTTTTTGTGCTAGTAAAAACAAAACAAAAAAGTAATGACCACGCCCTTCTCTCCAATGTTAATTTAAGTTACCCTACTGCCCCCCCCCCCCCTAGCTCTCTTATGAGTGACTGGATCCACTCCTGACTGCCACAGCACCATTTCCCTCTACCCTAGGGGCAGAACAAAGATGCACTCTTTTTTTTTAATGCACTACTTCAAATTTGAATAAAAAATAAAGAAAGTCGCATTTACATTGATGATTTTTGAAATTACATGTGTAGAACAAAAAAAGCATGTAAATGCGACCGATGGTGTAGCGTCCTGTAAGAACAAAGTGTTGCTCATATGCTCTGCAGCAGAATTGCTGAATAACGTGCTTTAAACAATGGTTTAAAAAGAAACCTCTTCGTGGTTATTGGGAGATGTGACATATTGATCTGTTTTGACATTCTAGCATCGGACACAATGCTAAGTCGGAGTGAAATATGACAAAGACTGGCAATTTAATATGACTTCTGGGTTCAAATGTCATTAAAAAATGCACAGGCATAAAAACAGGATAAATATGGTGCTACTATATGTACATGGAACAAAGTGGAACCTCAGTACTAATTATTTAAATGCAATTAGTTCTATGATTATGGAGATCACCAGCAATGCTTTTACTGAACGATATGTTACCCCCTTCATGAAATACAATGGAACACCACATTTGAATTACATAACTTTTCTGTTTGCTAAGTTGAGACATTTGTTATTAGATCATTTGTGCTGTTTTCTATGCAATCTGTGCAAATGCATAGCAATTGAAACAGCAACTGTTCAATCAGAGCAAAAATATTCTATTCATTACAGTGAAGTTCAATATGTTATGACGCCATCCCGACACGCTAAATAATATCCGAACAACTTCTGACAATCTTGACTTCAGAAGTATTTGAATTTCTAGATATTTAATGTTCAGGTATTGGCACTTTGTTAACAGATGGGAACGAAGCTATATAAAGAGTAAAAATAGAGCTTAGTATAACATTGTTCCGAGGCCAACAAAAGAGCTTAAGACCTAGATGAAAAGTTGACTTTCTTTGTTGTTAGTGAAGGGTGTTAAAACTCTACTGCCAAAGACTAGCAGAGGCTTTTTTTAATCACAGTCAAGAGAAGCCTTGCCTTTTTTTGCTAAGAAAGCATTTTCTTTTTGACCACCAAGGCCTCCTCTGGGGGTGTTATAGCTACTTTTACCTCCTCAACTAACTCTAACCAGAAAAACTCCCTAGTTGAAATGTATGGCTGCAAGAGGTAAATCAAAATTTTTTTATTATGCTTTTAATGGAGAGCAACGTAGGCTCCTTCTGCTTTGCTTTGCATGAGCCTGCAAGCACAGAAACTTATGCAAGTACAAAAGATCTGTACATGGTGAAAGAGTCCTAATAGTGCTGTGATCAAGTGCTCACAGCTTTTATTTAACTGCAAATACCTAGATTGAGGTGCCGTAGCAATAGTGTCGTACCTATTGACCACATATTTTAGACAAATACTTTTACGCTGTGCTATAATGAAGAGCAATGAAGCACAATTTGGCTGCTGTTTAAAAACTAACGGACCAGCTGTTGTCGATCGTCTGAGCCTGTTTTCATAACCAAAAGTTTACGCAGACAAATGTTACAACAATAGAATTTATTATGAATTAAATATGCCAAGCAGTGGTCTTTGAGTTGCAGTTGAAAATTGCAATACGGTAGTGCATGATCAAAGTGTCAAGGCCCTCCACTGCCCTGGTCCTTTTAATAATGTATGATGTGTGATCTTTTATTAAATAATTTGCATTATAAAGGGGGAAAAAGCCAGAAGATCATAACTGGTACTTCTTGCCTAAGATAAATTACTGCTAGATTATGAAAAGAAGTTACACCGACCGAAATATGCCGCACTTAACTGCACTGTGGAATGTACCATAATGTTCACATTATCGTGTGCGGTAAACATATCAAACTACACCTTCACATACAACCAACACCTGTACATAGCCTTCATAGATTACGAGAACGCGTTTGACTCAGTCAAGACATCAGCAGTAATGCAGGCACTACAGAATCAGGGCATCGAAGGAACCTGCATAAACATACTGGAAGAAATCTACAGTGGATCCACAGCCGCCATAAAGTAAACGAAAGAATCCCAATAAAGAAGGGTGTAAAGCAGAGAGACAGATCTCTCCAATGCTATTCACCGCGTGTTTACAGGAGGTATTCAGAACCCTTGACTGGGAAGAGTTAGGGATAAAAGTTAATGGAGAGTATTTTAGTAACCTGCGATTCGCGGATGACATTGCCTTGATGAGTAACTCAGGAGATGAACTGCAGCTCACAATAACAGAACTGAACATGGCAAGCAGAAAAGGTGGTCAGAAAATGAATGTGCACAAAACTAAAGTAATGTGCCAAAGTCTCCACAGAAAACAGTAGAGACGCTGGAAGTTGTAAAAGAATATGTCTACTTAGGACAGGTAGTAATCGCAGAGCCGAATCATGAGAGTGAAGTAACTATAAGAATAAAGATGGGGTTAATCACATTCAACAAGCATTCTCTAATCATGAATGGCAATCTGCCACTAAACCCCAAGAGGAAGGTATATAACAGCTGCATCTTGCCAGCACTTACCTATGGAGCAGAAACCTGGAGGCTTACAAAGAGGGTTGAGCTTAAATTGAGGACGACGCAGTGAGCGATGGGAAAGAAAATGATATTTGTAACCTTAGGAGACGAGAAGAGAGCAGTGGATCAGGGAACAAACGTTGGTTAGGGATATCACACTTGAAATCAAGAAGAAATAAACATGAGCAGGCCAGGTAGCACGGAGGCAGAATAACCGCTGGTTATTAAGGGTAACTGACTGGATTCCTAGAGAAAACAAAGACACGAAGGTGAGACAAGTTAGATGGGTCGATGAGATTAAAAAGTTCGCAAGTATAGCATGGCAATGAAAGCACAAGGCCGGGTTGATTGGCGGATCATGGAGATGTCGTTGCCCTATAGTGGGCGTAGTCAGGCTGATGATGATGACACCTTCACTGTACGACGAGGTTTAGATCTAGGTGTTAAGCGAAAAGTGAGCATGCCAAAGTTGCGCATTTACAGGTGAGCACTTGACACACCAATCATACAATATATGTATAATGCGGTGGTCCACTGCGGCTCATGTCAGCAGAACCCTAACAACATTTGCCAAAAGCATGAGCAATAAGCTTGTTTGCAAGACCGAACATGTACATGTGCTTCTTTGCAGAAGTTTTATCTTTTCTAGAGACTTGCCTAAGTATTATGCACCTTTTCTGCATAATTTTGATGTAATTAGTAGACTGCCTTTTTCTCACATTGCCATGTCAGCAGCAGCCAAGGAAGTAGAGGCCACAAAAGTGTACAGAACCAGAACGGTTTAACTTGGTATGATCATTCGCGTGTGATCACTAACAGGGGATATCGCAGTCACAGCTTTTTTTTTTCTCTATGCTGCTTGGACTACCTGTGCGAGTAGTGGAAATAATGCGATATTCATACCGCCAGTGTCACACACACTTGCGATTGTGGTCAGGGCTTCTGGCCCAAACTCGATGCTGTTCAGCGCAGCAGCGACAGAGTTGTTGCGCGCAATCAAATCTTTTTCGAGGAAAATCAGTATTAGTCCCCACTACACGGTCTAAACTAATTCAGACAGTGTAGTGCAACCACATGCAGCGAGTACCCATGTGACAGCGTTCACCAAAGCACGTCATAGCGCACTGCGCATTCAGAACTAACGTCCCAGACAGAACAGCCAGCACTCTCGCATCATCATATTCGCAAGGAATAATATTGCAATTATAAAAACTGCCGCACAAACAACATCGAAATAGAGGAAACGCTGACACACACATAACAAGGCCAGCGGCGCCTTTACATACCCACACCAAATGGTAGTGTATAGGTGTTCTGTGCCCGCACCGGACTCGCTCGCTGGATTCCGTGCCGACCGGTTGTCAGAGCGGGCGCACAGATAGGGACTAAAGGGCCTAAAGATGTTCGCGCAATTTGGTACCTAGGCCACGCGCGGTCTTCAGAAAAGCACCTAGAGCGCGGTCACTCGCATTAGTTCGCGTCATGACTCGCCGTGGCACTGCAGTCACCGGCTTGGCTGGCAGGAACAGAGGGCGGGGGGTGGCAGGAACAGGCTGAAGTGGGAAAGGATAGAAGAACAGCTAAGGGAAGAGAGGCCGATGATATACGGTTTTGTAGAAACACATCTTAGGGACATGGAACAACCTCCTGACAATCCGGACTATGCGTGGGGATATTGTAATAGAATAGAAGGCAGAAGAAAGGGGTGGTGGTATTGGGGCATTCATTCATAAGAGTACAGACTGGCAAAGGGTCAAGCAGGAGTGCAAGGAACATTTATGCCTAAAAGAAAAAGTGGCAGGGCAAACCACACTCCTTGGTTTCGTGTACTTGTGGACGGGAGCAAAGGCCAGAGAGGAAAACCAGGCAATAGTAGAGTGTATATCAAAGGACATTGAGGAGTTACGAGGAGAGTGCGAGATAATTATACTAGGGGATATAAATGCGCACATAGAAGATATAGATGGGTACACCGACCCGACAGGCAGAATGATCATGGATATGTGTGAAAGGCAAGATTTGATCATTTGCAACAGTACCGAGAAGTGTAAAGGGCAAATTATAAAGGAGGTAGGAAGGCTGCAGTCGACGATAGATTACGCACTGATGTCACATAGGATGTATGATAAGCTCAAGGGAATGCACATAGATGAAGGTGGCTCCAGAAGTCTGGGTAGTGATCACAAACGTATAGAGCTAAGTTTTGGAAGAGCAGTGAAAGTAAGAAGGAGACAAGAGGAGCAACTAAAGGAAAATTTTTATTCAGAAGGCAAATAGAAATAGCTACTAAACAAATTGAGAAAGTAATCACTGAGGACAACAAAACAGTGTGGACGTACACGAATCTAATTACACTGTTTGAGCTAGAGCTCTCTAAGGCACGTGACAAGTCACCCCTGAAAAAAAGACACAAACCCAAGAGTTGGTGGGATCGAGAAGTTAAGAGAGCCATAGGAAAACGTCAGGTATCCTCTAGGGAACACAGACATGCTAAGCAGTGGGGTGAACCGAAAGATGATGTTGAAAGAAAATGGGAAATCTTTCTAAGCTGTAGAAGGGATGCATGTCTTCTGATCAATGAAAAGATTAGAATAAAGGGAGCTCAGTGGCCGGCAGAAGTACATAAAAAAGATAGAAAGGCAGCTGCGAAATTTTGGAACGATCTAAACTCCCTAAGAAATGAGACGAGCCTAGAGCAGAGATTTATAACTACAGCTCAAGGTGCTAGGCTAGAAGGGGACGAAGCTATAGAATATATAAGAACAAGGGTGAGAAAAATTTCAACAAAGAAGTGCTTTATGCACCACAATAGACAAGGATGAATCAAGTGGCGCAATGGCTCCATTTTCACAACGATAGTGGGAAAAGGCTGAGAAGAGGGTTCCAAGTAGTACATCAACAGGCCCAGATGGCATTCCAATTATGCTGATGAAGACATTAAATCAGAAGTGTAAGCAGGTTTTGAGAGAGACAGTGAGCAAAATAATAATCGATGGTGAAGTCCCCGATGGATGGAAACTTAGCAGGATGAGCATGATCTATAAAGGAAAGGGGGACAAAGCTGACATAAACAACTACCGTTCTATGACAGTGACATCAGTGGTCTACAGGATGGCGATGCAGATTATTAAGGAAAGACTGCAGGCATGGATAGAGGATGAGGGGGTGCAGGGAGAACTGCAGAATGGGTTTCGGAAACACAGGAGGTTGGAAGACAATCTGTTCCCACTGACGCAGTGCATCGAAATAGCAGAAAAGAAACACAGGCCCCTGTGGCTAGCATTTTTGGATATCAAGGAAGCGTACGATAGCGTGGTTCAAGATGACTTGTGGGGAATACTGGACACACTAGGCGTGGAAGATGGAGCCACTAATCTTTTAAAGGATGTCTATAGAGGTAACAAAATAGTTATTAAGTGGGGAAAACAGGTATTGAAGCCTGCAGAGGTAAAACGGAGGCTTAGGCAGGGGTGTCCTACGTCACCCTTATTATTCATGATGTACCTACAAGGATTAGAGGCCAAATTAGAGGGCAGTGGATTGGGCTTCAACCTGTCTTTGGTCAAACAAAAACAAAAACTCATTGAACAGGCACTACCAGCATTGATGTACACAGATGATATAGTGCTAATGGCCGACAACAAGGAAGATTTTCAGAGATTGATGGACATCTGTGGTAATGAGGGAGATAGGTTAGATTTTAGATTCAGTAATGAAAAATAAGCAGTCATTATTTTTAATGACAATGAAGGTAGCAAGGAGGTCACGCGAGAGATAACAGATAAATACAAATATCTGGGCATATGGATAAGCAATGGGGCCGAGTACCTAAGGGAACATGAAATATACGTGACGACTAAAGGTAACAGGAATGCAGCGGTGATGAAAAACAGGGCACTGTGGAATTACAATAGGTATGATGTTGTGAGAGGAATATGGAAAGGTGTCTGGTTCCTGGTCTGACGTTCGGCAATGCGGTCTTGTGCATGAGATCAGAAGTACAAGCAAGATTAGAAATTAAGCAACGTGGAATAGGTGGCTTGTCTTAGGAGCTCATGTAAATACATCAAATCAGGGAGTACAAGGTGATGTGGGATGGGCATCATTTGAGGGCAGGGAAGCTAGCAGCAAGATAAAATTTGAGAAGCGATTGAGAGAAATGGGGGAGGAGCGTTGGCTAGGAACGTATTCAGCTACTTGTACATAAAGAATGTCGATACAAAATGGAGAAAGCGAACCAGAAAATTGACTGGTAAATACTTGGAAAACAGCAGGGGGCCAAACCAAAAAAAATTATTGGTTAAGAAGAAGGTGAAGGAAGCTGAGACCGATATGTGGAGAATGAGCATGATTAAGAAGTTCGCACTAGAGATCTATCGAACGTTTAAGCGGGAAATTTAAAAGGAAAGGATCTATAATAACGGGGTAGTTCTCTACTGTTTGAGGCCAGGACGGGAGTATTGCGAACCAAGACATGTCGGGCCAAATACGAAGGGGTAGACACCGCATGCAGTGCGTGTGGAGAGGAAGAGGAAAGTGCCAAACACTTGATAATGTTCTGTAAAGGGCTTCATTCTATAGTGCAAAATGATGGCGCAGAGTTTTTTAAAGCACTGGGGTTTAGGGACAGGGAGGGCAAAATAGACTTTAAGCGGGTAGAATTAACTAGAAGGAGGTTATCTGATTGGTGGCTAAAGTCAAGGCACGAGTGAAAATTAAACCCTTCACTGCAAAGTATGAATCCTGAACCTCACTATTTAAAGGGGAAAAAATAAATCTAGTTTTTGGTTCATTAAGTATTACGGCTTGACTTTAGCCACCAATAAGATAACCTCCTTCTAGTTTATTATACCCGCTTAAAGTCTATTTTGCCCTGCCTGTTCCTAAACCCCAGTGCTTTGAAAAAATCTGTCCCATCATCCTGAACTATAGGGTGAAGCCCTTACCGAACATTACGAAGTGTTCGGCTGTTTCGTCCTCCTCTCCACACGCACTGCATACCGTGTCTACCCCTTCGTATTTGGCCCGATATGTCTTGGTTCGCAATACTCCCGCCCTGGCCTCAAACAGTAGAGAACTACCCCGAGTATTATCACAGATCTTTTTCTCGGCAATTTCCTGCTTAAAAGTTTGATAGATCTCTAGTGCGGACTTTCTAATCATGTCAATTCTCCTCATATCGGTCTCAGTTTTCTTGACATTCTTCTTAACCGATAGTTCTTTTTGGTTTGGCCCCCTCCTGTTTTCCAAGTATTTACCCGTCAAGTTTCTGGTTCCCTTTCTCTATTTTGTATCGACATTCTTCATGTACAAGTAGCTGAATACCTTCCTAGCCCAACGCTCCTCCCCCATTTCTCTCAATCGCTTCTCAAATTTTATCTTACTGCTAGCTTCCCTGCCCTCAAATGATGTCCATCCGATATCACCTTGTACTCCCTGATTTGGTGTATTCACATGAGCTCCTAAAGCAAGCCTACCTATTTCACGTTGCTTAATTTCTAATCTTGCTTGAACTTCTAATCTCATGCACAAGATCGCATTGCCGAACGTCAGACCAAGAACCATGACCCCTTTCCATATTCCTCTCACAACATCATACCTACCGTAATTTCATTTATTTATTCATTCATTATCAGCCTGATTACGTCCACTGCAGGACAAAGGCCTCTCCCATGTTCCGCCAGATAACCCGGTCCTGTGCTTGCTGCTGCCAATTTATACCCGCAAACTTCTTAATACCATCGGCCCACCTAACCTTCTGTCTCCCCTTAACTCGCTATCATTCTCTGGGAATTCATTTATTTACCATTAATGACCAGCGGTTATCTTGTCTACGTGCTACATGCCCGGCCCATGTCCATTTTCTCTTCTTGATTTCGACTACGATATCCTTAACCCCCGTTTGTTCCCTAATCCACTCTGCTCTCTTTTTGTCTCTTAAGGTTACACCTACCATTTTTTTTCCATTGCTCGCTGTGTCGTCCTCAATTTAAGCTGAACCCTCTTTGTTAGTCTCCAGGTTTCTGCTCCGTAGCTAAGTACCGGCAAGATACAGCTGTTATATGCCTTTTTCTTAAGGGATAGTGGTAATCTACCTGTCATAATTTGAGAGTGCTTGCCAAATGTGCTCCACGCCATTCTTACTATTCTAGTTACTTCAATCTCGTGATTCGGCTCGGCGGTTATTGCCTACCCTATGTAGACACAGTCTTTTACAGCTTGAAGTGCACTATTACCTATCTCGAAGCGCTGCTCTCTTCCGAGGTTATTGTACATTACTTTCGTTTTCTGCAGAATAATTTTAAGACCCACTTTTCTGCTCTCCTTGTCTAACTCCGTAATCATGAGTTGCAATTCATCCCCTGAGTTGCTCAGCAATGCAATGTCATCGGCGAAGCGCAGGTTACTAAGGTACTCTCCATTACCTCTTATTCCTAACTGTTGCCACTCTAGGCTTCTGAAAACCTCCTGTAAGCATGCGTTGAATAGCATTGGGGAGATTGTGTCCCCCTGACCTTACACCCTTCTTGATTGGTATTCGATTGCTCTCTTTATGAAGTACTATGGTAGTAGTTGATCCCCTGCAGATTTCTTCCAGGATGTTTATATGTATTTCATCGGCGCCCTGATTCCGCAGTGTCTGCATTACGGCTGATTTCACACCGTAATTTCACAGTGGCCTATTTTTCACCACTGCTGCATTCCTGTTACCTTTAGTTGTTGCGTATATTTCGTGTTCCCTTGGGTAGTCTGTCCCATTGCTTATCTATAGGTACAGATATTTGTACTTATCTGTTATCTCTAGTGTGACCTTCTGTATCCTGAGCTCGCTACCTTCATTATCATTAAAAATCATGACTGCTGATTTTTCCTTACTGAATCTGAAATCCGACCTATCTCCCTCATTACCGCAGATGTCCATCAATTTTTGCAAATATTCCTTGTTTTCGACCATTAGCACTATATCATCTGTGTACATCAATGCTGGTAGTGCCTGATCAATGAGTTTTCCTTGTTTGACTAAAGAGAGGTTGAAGCCAAGTCCACTTCCCTCTAATTTGGCCTCTAATCCTTGTAGGTACATTGTGAATAACAAGGGTGACAGAGGACACCCCAGCCTAAGCCCCCGTTTTACCTCTGTAGGCTTCGATACCTGTTTTTTTCACTTCATAACTACCTTGTTACTTTTATAGATATCCTTTAAAAGATTAGTGGCTCCATCTTCCACGCCTAGTGTGTCCAGTATTCCCCACAAGTCCTCTTGAACCACTATATCGTACGCTCTCTTGATATCCAAAAATGCTAGCCCCAGGGGCCTGTGTTCCTTTTCCGAAGATGTCAAGAGCGTCTGCATTTAAAGCGCGCGCGTCGTACCCTGCGAAAAGTGTATAACTGCTCCTTCGTAGCGCGTTTAATGCACTGATGAGCCTTTATCGGTGTATGCACATCTGCTACGCGCCATGTTGCACGAGTGAATTTGCAGGCGTGCCAAAATTTCTGGTTTCAGAAACCTGCCGACCCGCACACACACAAAAAATAAAAATGCGTACAATCAGAATTCGCAAGGATGCCACCTAGCTGCTCCCCCGATGTTGTGTGGTTTGAAAGCAGCACTCTCAGCCGCACTACATCATGAGTGATTTCTGAATAACCGCAAAGAGTGAAGAAGCATCAGAAACACGATGAAAGCATACTCTCGTTCTGTCGGCAGTCTCGACGATATCCAGACCAATGATTCTCATATCAGTCCACGTGAGCTTCATTGTTTCATGCGAAACCCGAGTACAAGTAATTTTGCCCAACATTTTTATTGGTGGCCACTCAGTTTTATCGTGACAGTTTTGCAGAGTATCATATTGTTTTCTAAAAAACTTATCTCGTGTTAAAGGCGCCCTGCAACTCGTTTCGAGCGTGCTTAGAAAACGCTGCCGATCGGCAGTAGAGGCCCCGGACAACACGCGAACCAAATATTATAGAGTAGCAGGCGGCCTGGAACTCACAATAAATTATCGAAGTCAGCTGAAAATTTTTCCTACTCTTGACAAATCACGGATGACGCTCAAAAATCACTCGTAAAACGCCCATCTATCAGCCATTGGCTAATTTGAACATGGCACGCTCGGTCGTTACAAGATCTCTGCGAAAGACTGCGACTTGTCCACGCGTGCGCGCCAGAGAGAGATCACACTGAGAAAGCCGCGTATTCGAAAAAGACAAAAAATGCTCAAGGTCACGAGGTGTGCGTAATGTTTTTCTCTGCCCCTTTCAACCTTCCCTGCTTGGCTTCCAGCGCTTTTGCCTGGACGAGAGAGGAGGGAATGCGATTGCAGCAT
Organism: Rhipicephalus annulatus; assembly: GCA_013436015.1. Lineage (NCBI taxonomy): Eukaryota > Metazoa > Arthropoda > Arachnida > Ixodida > Ixodidae > Rhipicephalus > Rhipicephalus annulatus. Next base: position 124,526 of record WOVY01006179.1, on the reverse strand, counting down.
GCGACAAATTTTGGTAATTCCACTCGCACTGGATGGATTTTTAAAAATATGAGGGGTTGAATTCGTGAGGCACTAAGCTTTTCCCGTGAAATCATTCCATGGTTACTTGAAAAAGTGTTTCAAGACCCCTTTAACCACGTGATTTCAAGGCTACTATGCTTATGTAAGCTCCGAGTGCTGATAATGAAGGCCGAGCTGATGGAACGTATACGCCCGAGTCACTAACTCAACGCAAAAGTGGTTATTTTAATTAAGCATATACTACAAAGTTTTCGAATAGAGGCCATAAAAGTATGGGCCCCTAATCTCTTCGCGTATACATACATGGTGTAATGCAGGAACGAATAGTTTTGGAGTAGGGTCTGCGGGTCTTTGAACACTGCCCCTATTTTATAGGTCACTCTAGTCTTGGCTGAGATCCGTCACTTTAGCGGTTTCCGTCACGTTTGTCTGATGCAAAGCTTTTGGGGCTCCCGCTGAATTCGAGAAATAGCCTCCCCAACGCAAAACCCAAACGTGGTTTGGGATTTGCGCATGCGCAGTGGACCCGACGCTATATTTCTTTGCGGCTCCAAAAATTTGGGGCCGCTATATTTGAAAACTCTTCATTATAAAGCGCAGTTGTATATACAACACCTCTGTTGATCAGCCTAAATTTTTTATAACCAGCTCTCATTTGCTATCAATTGCTAGCTCATATTGTACTGACTCCCAAGTCTTCTATTAATTGGCACTATGTCATTGCAAGCCAGCAGAAACATGTTTATGACAAGGCCTTGTAATTTTTATTACGTGTCAGAAGCTTAAACACACACACACACACATTATATATATATATATATATATATATATATATATATATATATATATATATATATATATGCAGAAGTACATGCAGTTAAGTCGCACGTCCCTGCCCCGCTATTAACAATATCCGTGCATACCCCCTTAAAACGGCCGCTATTTGTACGCGGTCAAGTACGCCGTGCATGTGTCGTCCAACTACATCAGACTTGAAATATCTTTCAGAACTCATACTGTCGAAAAAGTTAAATTTACATTGCGCATTCTGAGATGCATTCTATGCTGAACTTCATCAACGGTAAACGGTCGGCACAGTTCTTTTGGGGGAGGTGGGGAGGGGAGTAGGGAGTAGAGAATTGCGTAGTTGCCTGAAGAGCAAGTCTTGACAAGCATGAAAAGTGTCGATGTGAAGAGGGTTGAAATTCTCCCCCTCTCCCCCCGTACTTACGGACACCTGCTTCGGTGCGATTTTGACAAGATATTTTTGCTCCCTATAACTATGATTGGTAGATTCTCCGAAGCAGAGTTAGTTCTAATTAACGCATTACCAACGGTATAAGCATGCGCTTCTGCCGATGTTTACAGTTGTAAAGTATTCTGAAGCACATGCAACTTCGGGTAACTTGTGTATCAGTACCGAGACTATAGAGTATCACTGTGTCGATCGGTCATCAATAGTTACTGCACTCTAGCAAGGGCATTGTGAAAGGGTACATATAAAATGCGTGTTCCTAAAGCTTAGAATTATGTGACCACGGCATGGAGGTTGCTGTGCCCGGCAGGTGTTGTCACTGACAGAGCGGTTGTGGGTTCGACTCCCGTTGACGGAAATTAGTTTCTCTGCCTTCTGATTGCGTGAATGCTCTCTACTTCATTTCCGCAACGAAAGTACGTCAATTACGTCTTAGTGGACCCCATTATTAAACTATTCCGTGTTTAAAATGCAAGTAATAAAAGTGAGCCAAAAGACACGCGAGGCAGAGGTGAATGAGAATGTCTCCATCCCTATGACGTCATTGATGATGCTACTGCATGATGTCATCATGACTTCGTGTCATTATTTATTCTAATGACGTGCACGTGACGTCGCCACTAAGTAAAGGAGGGTTGACCCCGAGGCAGCAATCGAAAACACGCCATATCATCGCGAAGAATGAGTACTTCGCGCATCGATCTGACGCAAAGCGTGCCGAACAAGCGTCTGTATCACATCCCTGCCATTTGCAAGATAATTTTATGTGGAACTACGTGTTACTGCTCACACAGGAGGCTTGCTTACGCCCCGTAGCTTTGGTAGGGATGAACGGTATACTGTGGTTAGAGATGGAGTGCACTTTGATTTCGCTTTGAGTATATCCGGTGAATTTTTATGGAACCTTCTATACTTAAACTAACACGGCGTCTCTTAAAAGTTGCTATTTTAGACAAAATTGTTAATTTAGAGAAAAACTCGCAAATTGACCCACATAATCAAGAAGACACTCACAAGGTCACAAAGAATGCTCGTCGCGTTGACAGAGGTCGCGGCGGCTATCCTGGTTTTAGTGTACAAATCAGAGGAGAATAAGTTAAGTTGCCAGGGTGGTCAGCGCAAGCGATGTTATGAGTGCCGCTATAGCGCATCCTCGTTTTGATGTAGCAAAGTGACGCCAACGCCCTCATGCAGCCGGTCTGCACCAATAAGACTGATGATTGATGTGTAGGGCTTAACAACGTCTTAAAACCACCATATGATCGTGAGAGACGCCGTAGTGGAGGGCTCCGTAAATTTTTACCATCTGGGGTTGTTTAACGTGCACCCAAATCTGAGCACATGTGCCTGCATCATCATCATCATCATCATCATCATCATCATCATCATTTATGTTTCCCTTAAAGGCCCCTCTCGGGGTATTACATAGGGGGGGGGGGAAGGTTACATAAAGAGTTACAAAACATATCGGATCACAATACTGAAACATAACACATAGAAATGCAGACTTATTTAAAAGCACAAAAAAAAATGTTGCAATTAGAATCAGGCATATAAAGGCGAAAAGAAAGAACAGTGTAAAAGAATTTTACAGCGTAAGATGATCAGTGAGCAACTGCTTAAACGCAATAGGGTTTCGCTCAACGACAACACAGTCTGGCAAAGTGTTCCATTCTGCAATGGCTGTTGGCAAAAAAGATTGATTAAAAAGAAGACGTAGAACCGTGCAAACGCTGGACGCTGCACGAGTTAAAAAGGCGACGAGATGTACGGCTTGGCGGGATAAAGAGTTTACCGTGAAGATGTGGGAAGTTATAGTAAAGCCTATGGAACAAGCACAGCCCTGCAATCTTCCGACGGAACGACAATGACTCGAGTCTCAATGATGACTTTATGGCACTGATGCTTTCATCACGGCCGTACCTAGAAGAGATGAATCTGGCCGCACGGTGCTGCATAGATTCTAAAGTGTTAATGAGGTATGCTTGATGAGGGCTCCAAATAGCTGAGGCATATTCAAGCTTACTTCGTATAAATGTTTCATAAGCCAGTTTTCGCGTGGATGAGGGACACAAGGAAAGGGAACGTCTGATGTAACCAAGTGATTTAGTAGTGTCGGCTGCTAATTTGGTGATATGATCGGACCATGTCAATTTTTTGTTTATTGTGACACCAAAGTAACGATACGATTCGACGAGGGACAAAGCTATCGAGTTTGAGAAATACGTGTAATTACTGTTGGAGCGCTTACGGGATATCTGCATAACTTTACATTTCGAAATATTGAGTTTCAATAATGAATTGGAACACCAGGATTCGATTTGATGTAAGCCGCTTTGAATGATTTCATAGTCAGTTCGGTGTGCGATGCGACGATGAAGAACGCAGTCATCTGCAAAAAGTCGAATAGAAGATGAAATGCCATTAGGAAGGTCGTTTATGAAGATGAGAAAGAGCAGAGGACCAAGAACGGATCCCTGTGGTACTCCAGAAATCACGTTAGTAGTGGCTGAACAGTGATTACCGACAACCGTGTATTGGAGACGATTGGTCAGGAAGCATCGGATCCATGACAACGCTAGGGGGTCCAGCTGTAGGCATGAGAGCTTGGCCAGAAGTCGCTGGTGGGGGACACAGTCAAAAGCTTTCGCAAAATCAAGATAAATGACGTCAGTTTGAAAGGATGAGTCTAAGTTTAAGTGAAGCTCAGTAACAAATTCAAAGAGCTGAGTATCACATGATAGGTTAGGCCGAAAACCATGTTGATTGGGGAAAAAAGAAGGAATGATTACCTAGATGACATGCTATTTGTGAGTATATTACATGTTCTAGGAGTTTGCAGGCAATGCTTGTAAGCGAAATGGGACGATAGTTGGAGGGATCCGAGCGGCTGCCAGACTTGTATACAGGTACTACTTTATTAATTTTCCAGTCCGTCGGAAGTGAACTGTCAGTGATTTACTGCGTGAAAATTATTTCTAATATAGAACTGGAGAACACTTTCGTGCCTTTTAGTATTTTGGCTGTAATACCATCATGTCCTGGGGCACTAGAAATCTTCATTTTTTCAATGAGCTTCAAGATTCCTTGAGAAGTAATGATTATAGGAGGCATATCGGAAAGAGAAAGGTTGGGCGGATCAAAGTCGTTTAGTGTGGGTTCATTAGTGAAAACAGATGAAGAGTACAAGTTGATTACATCTGATCGCTCATCAATTGGTACATTGGAACCATCAGGGTAACTCAAAGAAATGTTATTGGAGCTTTTACTAGGTGTGAGGATTTTCTAGAATTTTTTAGGGTTGACACGCATAATGGTCTGCAAGTCGTGGTGGAAGAACTTCTTTTTGGATTGCCTCAAAGCAGAAGTATATTGACGCAGACTCGTAAAATACTTTTCCCACTTTGAGGAAGTTACCGATTGCTTCGCATCGCGGAAAAGACGCTTTTTTTTCTCTAACAACCTCTTTAGTGTGTTCGAAAACCAGGGTTTTTCCAGGTCACCGCGAATGCGTACAAGGGGTACATGTAACTCTACAAGCGATGTTAACTTATTCTTAAATAACAGCCAATTATCGTCTACTGAACGAAGTGAAGTAGACTGACGGAAGTAATCAAGGAACTCACTTAATTCTGAGTTTATTTTTGTGAAATTGGCTTTGTTCTAATCCCTGATGTGTTTTATTGAGTGCTGTCGTACAGGACGTGGGATGCTTAGGTTAAATAGCACTAAATTGTGGTCACTTAGACCTTCAACGGATGATACCGATTTAACTGTATCAGGGTTGGAAGCAAGTACGAGGTCTGAGATATTTGCCCCACGGGTTGGTGTATTAACCATCTAAGTAAGGTTAAACGTCAGGGTCATTTCAAGAAAATCTTTGGACTGGCGGTTATCTGACTCAAAACTTGTCCAGTTAATATCTGGAAAATTAAAGTCACCACAGAGCATGAAATTAGCAAAAGGAAAACGAGAGTAAAGATGTACTAGAACTGTATTTAGTTCATAAATGAAGGAGGCATCACAATTAGGAGCGCGGTAACAAGCAATAATCACAGTCATTTTCGAAGCTAGTGAAATGTTCACACAGAAAATTTCGTGTTGACAGTTCATTTTGATGACATAAGAAGGAACACTTTCTTTAACAAAAATCAATATTCCGCCCTCCTCCGCCCCACCCTGTCAAGCCGGTGAACAGCGTACGCTTGGCCGTCTTGTAATAGCTCGTGGTCAGCAATGTGTGGCTGAAGCCAAGATTCCGTAAATATTGCAACGTCAGTGTTGTTGTCATTCAGAAGGGATTCAACAGCGTCTTTCTTAGGCAGGTAACTACGCACATTAGAGATTAAGACTGCCATACATTGATAAACGGGATCATTCATAGGGGCGAGGCAAGGTTGGGGGGGAAGTGGGCGACGCGATAGAAATGACTGCTACGACTGCAATTCAACAACGCTATCAGATTCTGCATGGTACGAAAATTGCTTGTTTTCAAGTAGTAACTTGTCAAAGCGTAGCTTGAAAGGTTTGCCGCTCAGCATGCCATGGTCATATAGTTTCCTTCGTGCCTGTCGAACTCTAGCTGAGTAGTCTTCGCGAATTGAAAAAGTCGTGCCCTTGAGCTTGGACGCAACTGCAAGAATTTTTTATTTATCTTTAAATCTTGCATATTTTACTACGATAGGTCTACTTTTGTTTTGCTGGTATCGACCAAGCCGATGTGCACGCTCCAAGTCGTCTTCTGGTATGGAGATACCGAGATTTTCAGAGCAAAATTTTATCACTTTTGCCTGGGACTGAATCCAAGACTCGCCTTTTGTGTCTGGGATACCACAAAAAAGCAGGTTAGAACGACGTAGGCGATTTTCAGCATCATCACACTTATCTGTAAGAACCCCGATTTCCGCAGAAAGTTTGGCAAAACTGTCCTTCACGTCTGCCTTTAGACCTGTTTCGTTAGACTGAGTCGACTGCAATTTTTTCTAGGGTGTCAACACGAGACGAGAGGGTGGTCACGAGCGCCTCAATGCTAGACTGGGATGTTCGGATTAGTGAAAGTTCTGTCAGGACCGAGGTTTGAGATGCTTCTATGCGGGATATTGCATTTGCAATGGTTTCCATTGTCGGTGGTGAAACAGGTCCTGGGTTTAGTTCGACGTCACCCGACAACAATAGGAGCATAATTACCGCCTGAGCATTGTTACAAAGAGCCCACAACATTTCACACGGTAAACTACATGTACCAATAACACAAGTGGGGCACGACACCGCAAGAAGACAGCGATTTCCAGAACGCACGCAGGCCGCGTTTGGAAGGTAACTGACCTGCATTAAGAAGGGCATTTTCGTGACCACTGCCGTTGCGGTGGCGTGCCCCAAGGCGCTCGAGTCTGGTGCCGCTATTTGTAGGCGATGTTGACGCCCCTCACTTGTAGTAGCTCGGTGTTGCCAGACGCAGAAGCGAGCGGCCGACGGAAACGGCATCCTCGGGGTTTCTTGTGAAAAGGCATTCCAGGCCAGCGACTGAATCGTGACGGGCGCGCTTTGGCAATAGTCAAGGAACGGGTGGTTACCCAGGAAGCCAAGGCGGAGCAACGGTGCGAACAACAGGACGAAAACCTGCATTAAGAAGGGCATTCTCGTGACCACTGTCGTTGCGGTGGCGTGTCCCCATTTTCGCCTCCATAGAAAATGCAACCGCCGAAGACGGGATTCAATCCCGCGACCTGCGGTCGAGTACTTCCCCACCGAGAGACTGCCCCGCCGAGTGCCCCACCGCGGTGGTCCAGTGGCTAAGGTACTTGGCTGCTGACCCGCAGGTCGCTGGATCAAATCCCGGTTTCGGCGGCTGCATTCTAGATGGAGGTGAGAATGCTATAGGCCCGTGTGCTCAGATTTGGGTGCATGTTAAACAGCCCCAGGTGGTCGAAATTCACTGAGTCCTCCACTACGGCGTCTCTCACAATCATATGGTGATTTTGGGACGTTAACCCCACATATCAATCAATCAATCAAATCAATCAATCAATCAATCAACACTAATGAGACAGAAGTTGTATCCTTGTTGTCATTGCCAGTTTGTGTGCTGATAGTATACGGTGAGAAAAAAAAATGAATTTGATGAGCCATTCAGCAAAGCCTGTCTCATTTGACATTGATAATGCGCGAAAAAATATGTTTCCTGACTTGTGTGTACCTTTGCCTGCTGTTTGTTCTTTTTTAAAGTATAAGCCAAATTACTCACTTCTTATTTTGCTTGTTGACTCACATATTGATTTCTTTTTACATTTATATTCTGTGCGATGTATATTTCGGAATATGTACCAAATGTACCATCGTTTGTTATCTTGATATACATTTGTGTGCTTTGCCTGTTTATGTGAAGATCTATTACATTATTTATTTTTATATTGCTATGTTTGATGTGCTATAGGGTGGAAATTGCTATACATGTCATTATACTATAAGGTCCTTATGTCTATACCACGACTGGCTGTGGTTCCAGTATAAAAAAAATGGTGCTAGGAGGCCAGCCTGGCATGCGTCTGTCCACTACTTCCTGTGCAATGTTACGTGAATCCACGAATTTTCAGTATGATTAATAAATGAATAATAAAAGAGCATTTTAACGATGAAAGGACTGCAAGAAGGTGGTATTTCTGGATGATTATTTTCTACAACGCAAGCAGTTTCCGTTCAGTGCCCCGATGGCTCCGGTGACGGAGAGAAGAGGCGCCCAAGCATCGTCGACGCCTTCCACAGGAGACGTGAGCAGGAGCAGAGAGGCGGAACGAGTTGAGTCCGAAAAGGCCGCGAACTCTGCGGGGGAGCACGACCAGGAGCCCATGTGGCAGAACTGGTGGTCATGGAACAGTGAGTCATAATAGGAAACGGCTCCTCTAGAATGCGAGAAACAATTGATGTGATAATTAAAATGTCACTATAATGCCTCATAATCATGATGGTTAAGAAGACTCGGCTTAACGGAACTTTGTTAGCCCCGACAAAGAATACTAGGGTAGCTGTGATCGTTGTGGTGTGACGTCACGGTAAGAACTCGCCCGCTCCGTCGCTGCTTTTCTTCGTTTTCTGTGATCGCTCTGCGCCCGCTATTTGGCGTTACCGTGATAATTAATTCTGCATCAGGCGATGTAAATATTTCAAGGTACCAGGTTTCATACCTAGTGAAAGGTATTCAAGCTGTAAAAAGTATTGGTTAAGAAAGGCCTAATTCCGTCTGACCGAGAAATTCTCCCTGAAAATTGTCACGCTGGACAGCAAGACGTTTCTTGTTTTCAGTGCGTATTTCGGAAAATCGGCGCTGTGAAAATGTGCTCAGCAGTCATAACTTCAGTACAACTATGCGTGGATTTCCCGGATAAACATGGTCGCTTACGTGTTACGAAGGAATATCAGACGTTCTGAATTCATTAACTGCGTCGTGGTTTACAGTGAAAGCCGTGTCTCCCTCAGCCAAACATCTGGATGAGTTGTCATAATGACGCCTTCTCGAACCGGAGAATTCACCTGAATATCCCTGTTATAAGCAATCATTTACCATGTTCGAAACATTATACAGAATAGCACGGCAGCACACACGGCGGTGTTCGAAATGCCGCGATGTTGAATTGCTCGGATCCCACGCACAGATTTCTTCTCAATTGACAGCGGGGATCGCGAAGTCGTAAACCTTAATCTGCGCGTGATGCTGGTCCGATCTGCTGCCGCGTCACCAAGGGAACTCTTAACTTCAGGTGCGATATGTCAACGTTTGCAAAATGGACGGCAAGGTCGAATTGAATGTTTCACATGGTGCACTGAGCTATTGACGTAGGCCGCGCAATAATTAAACATCCCTTCGCTCACTGAGGCGACTACTTGGGTCACACGGCATGACTGCCTGCAGGTTCATGTTCAAGGGTAATCAACTGCAAATAAAGCCAGTGTTCGAGGTGGCTATGGAAAGCGTTACGAGCGAACAGCTCCTACAATGGTGCACGATGACAATCTGAGAGCAAGAACAGTTTCCGCACTTGACGTCAACCACCCTAACCTCGATAATTTCTAAAGCAGAGCACCGAAATTATTGCGAGAAAATAATGAAACTAAAAGGCATCGTTACTGAGCGAGCGCGCGAGAAAATCTGACAACACCTGCGGCGGTATGCTACAGGGTGAGCGTATTCGAGATATTTTGTGAGTCTCGGCACTGCACGCTTGCTCAATGCTTGACTGACCTGCCAAAAAAAAAATGCTTTCCGTAAGTACGTGGTTGCATCCCATCCAAATAACCCCAGCACAAGTGACACAGTCATATCTCTTAAAATCACCGTAAACAACTTGCCCTGATGATTGAAATATGTCTCGCGTGTCCGAATCACACGAATATGCGACAGTGGGTTTGTTTTATTTCACTCCCGTCGTCTGCTGAGACCGCGAATTAAACCGATCTTCAGCAGCACGACACAAGCCTGATTCCCATTTTCGTACGACTGCGCACGCGTGCGTATTAGCCAGAAGGAAAAGTATATGCTTTCTTTTTAATGTTTTACCAGGAACATTATCGATGATGTTTTTATTGTCATTCATCTGTAGTTTGAGACAGGCCAATTGCGAATGCAAACAACGGAGCCGCGTATTTAGTGAGTGCGTGTTTTCTCGCTTTCACAGCCAATTCCTAATCATTTGGTGCCTTTTACAAGTTGTATTGTGCTTGTGAAGTCATGCAGCCAAATCATTTTTAGTGCTAAATAATGAAAAGTGTTGAAACACACCAAACGAGTTGCAGAGCTTACCGCGTGATGTACTCATCCGCTGTTTGCATTAGCCGGACATCGAGTGAATAATTAACGTCGAAGCAGTTAGCATAATGTCATCTGTAAGTGTAAAAGACGCACTGTAGGTTAATAAAAACATTTCAGGGAAATAAAATCAAGGCGGAATGAAACTGGACTACGCCTGGTATTAATTGATTGTGAAGGTGCCACTTTCATAACTCTTTGAAGCGAATCCCTTTCGCAACAACACTCCGCAGGTGAACGCCAGAAGCTCAAGAAGGAAAAGGAAAAGTCGGCTGCCAACAAGAATCAGAAGCGCAAGCAGACCGTAAAGGCCGGCTGCAACGTGCCCTACCTGTGCGAGACGTGTGGCAGGTTGTTCGCCAAAAAGCGCGAGCTCGAGTGGCATCTGCGGGAGCATTCGGGCGTGTTGCCTCTGCCATGCGGCCAGTGCTCCAGGCAGTTTCTTAACGGCCGAGTGCTGGCCAGCCACATCACTAGATGCCACTCACTGAAGCGCAATTAAACGTTTTTTTTTATTTCATTTCAGTTTTATTGAGCATTTTCTTCACACAGTTGCGGAAAGAAGACGCTGTTGCGACGCGCGCCTCCGACGACGTTACGAAGGGCGCCTCGAAATCTCACCGCTGCAACCACTGTTTACGAAAGACGGCGACGCCAACACGGTCCCGAAGGCGTCACTGCTTCGAACTCCGCAGGGAACGTCACCAGCCATTTGGTAGCGTAGGTTTCTCAGCTCGCGACTGCTTCTGCGCAGAGCTGATAGACGAGCGGACGAGACGACGGTGAGTTAAACAAGGTTTATGTACAGCATATATACAGAGGCGTTACAAATTCGGCACCGGGGCCGACAGAGACTCGAAGAGTCGAGCCCTCCTCTCTAACACATAGGTCTGCTCTCAAATAGGACTGCTGTCAAAGGGGTCTCTCTCGACGCGCCGCAGGGCTTCTTTTATATGCCCCGGGTCACACTCAAATGTCCAACCCGAAGCGCCGCTGGTCGCGAGGTCAGAATTCTCCAATGAGGTCGCCGCTGGGCCGCGTCCTTCTTTCTCATCGAATCTGGAGAGGCTGCGCTGCAGGTGGCTGCACCCAAGGACAAGTGACGTCGCAAGCATTGCGTCAGACCCGCCAGACAGGAAGACGCCGGTTGTTTACTCGACGGGCTCGCTGGCTGCGCTGACTCACTGCACGTGCGTGCCAGAAAGGCGCCGCGCGTGTTTACGCCGTTGAGTTGTTCGCGTCAGGCGGGCTGGCCTTGACAGAGATTGCCTTTTTCAAAGGCACGGACGTTCGCTGTGGACTCGCAGGCATAACAGCACCCCCGCCGCCAGACAATGCGCCGGAAAGACGAGCTGCTTCCACGTGGCTCGGATGTCAGGCGCGCTCGTTCGCCAGGTCCCTCCAGGTTCGCCTTTAGGGCCATGGGGAGAATGCAGCTCCAGACTCTGTCCCGGGAACACATCCCATTCTTGAGGACGGATCCCAGCTCCACTGGCTTGTCGCCACAACTTGTCGACCAGCTTCGCTCGTCTCTTCTGACAATCTTTGGTTTCAGCACTTGTCGATGGTTCTGCAACTTGCCAAGAACGGTTCGACAACAGACAACACACGACACAAGCAAGTGCCCTCGGTCACCCGACAGAACACCAGACAGTGTATAGTACAACATGTACCTAGCTACCTGTCTATCGGAATTTCGTTCCCTCTACATCAAGAGGCACATGTGGGACACAAGACTCTTAAAATGACAACTCGAATTTTTACACGTACAATAACTTAACGAATTAGAATAGAATATAATGTTGGCTCCTTGAGCTCATTCTGGATGAGAGCACTCAGCTAAGACAGTGATGAGTACAAAATTTTGCTCCAAATCGCCAGCGAGAAACCGAAAGGTGGAGAAGGTACTAACTAAACGCACGGCTTAATGCGTGTGCATTAGCGTTTAGCTTTCCTTTTTTTTTTTAGCGAACGTCAAAGTTGCGCTGTCGGAGTATCACGCTCCATCTCAGTAACCGGCCACTTTTAGGCGACGATACCTATGCGGTACCAAGAGCTGCTCATACTTGCGACGTTGCTTAGGGGAACAGCGATATGGCTTGCTAGGGATTGGCTCCTCACAAATTAGCTCGATATCGTGTTCGATCACCGTCGTGTCTCCGGGACGGTCCGAAAACACGTATCCAAACTAGGAAACAATCCTTTTCAGGTCCTCCTTCTGGACTTCACATAACCTAGGCTCTAGATTTAACTGCTCCAAGATTACCTCCGATTCCCTTTCGATTACCTCACTAGAGCTAAAAATTTCTGCTCCCTCTTTCTCTGAAGCATTCAAAAGCAGATTTACGACTGCTTTCAAGTTACTGTGGTAAATTTTGTTCGGCCGCCTTCCTAATTTCACTTCATAATTCGTATCGGAAAGCTTAGATATTACTTTGGCGGGCCCTTCCCAATGAATCTCAAGCTTGTTCCTTTTGGACGGCTGCAGCAGCATTACCTGATTATCAACTTCAAAAGCGCGCTTCTTCACCGATTTCTCGTAGTGCTCCTTCGACAGTACTTGTGCCGCGTTTTTGTGGCTTTCCACTAGCGCTTTAATCGAGAGGTCCTCACGCTGCTCTCGAATGAGCGTTTCTCGATCAACCGTCGACAGCTCACTCCAACTTTCCGCTATAGGCGAGAGCGTTGCAGCCCTCTCGCTCTGATTCAATGGCGCCATGTCGTCTCCCCCTGCTACGGAAACTGCGCCGGTCGCTTCGGCGACGGGCCGCTCGCGTGACTGCTCACATGACTCACTCGGAAAATTTTCTCTCTGGGGTTCCGTCGACCCGCCAACAAGGTCACTTGAGAGTTCACTGCATTGAACAAGATCAAGCTTCTGCGAAAGCTTCCACGCTTGCGATCGCGTGAGGGCAATGAACGCTAAGTTGGGGAAGAACGATTTACCCTGCTCTTTGAGAAGCTGCTCTGAGTTGTTGGAGAAAAGATAAGGAAAACGATCGTTTAGCGCGGCAGACACAGCCGCTTCGGTGCGAAGCTTACCGAACGGGCCTTGAATGACAACCGTGGCGATTGGTAAGCAAACACTCTGCTCCTCGGCGACTTGCCTGATCCACGCGCATTCTCCTGTAAAGTCATCCGGAGACACCAATGAAGGATGGACAACATCCATGGTTGCCGCTGAGTCTCTAAGTGCTCGGCACGTTTTTCCATTCACCCTAATTTCTTGGAGATACGGCTCCAACAACCGCATGTTTTTTTCTGATTCTCGGATTGTTGCGAAGGCAAACTTTTCCTGACAGTTTATTGCGATGTGTCCTTCCTTTTTGCAGTTGTAGCAGATTAGCGGCTTCCGTTTGTTTTCCGATTCTAGGATAGTTGCAAACTTTAGATGACAGTTTATCGCGATGTGCCCTTCCTTTTTGCAGTTGTAGCAGATTAGCGGCTTCCGTGATTCAAACGCCCGTGTGGTAGAAACCTCACTCGATTTCTCCGCTTCCGTTTGCCCTTCCCCTACAGTGTCATTCGTAAGAGACGGGTCCTTCTTGAAATTACGGTGCGGAGCGGGTTTCCGTTGATCAGGTTTCCTTGAAAAGCCCTCTTTCCTTTCATCCTTTTCAACGCGCACTGCCCTGCTATGCAACTTTCGGTGAGTATAATACTCCTCGGCTAACTCTGCTGCCTTGTTTAGCTGTACTTCACCAAGTCTGTCCTGCAGCCAAAGTTTGACATCCTCCTCGATGCAGCGGTAGAATTGCTCCAATGCAACGCATTCCACCACTTTATCGTGGTCGTCATAAACACCTTCGCCCTTGAGCCATTCAATTAAATCGGCTTTAAGACGAAACGCGAAGTCAACGTGTGACTCATTCCCCTTTTTAGCATACCGGAACCTTTGCCTGAAAGCCTCGGGTGACAACTTATAACGTCTCAAGAGCACTTCCTTAACCTCGTCATAGCTCTCAAACGCTTCCCTCGACAAGCAAGTTATCGCGTCCGACACTTCGCCGGGAAGAAGAGCTAACAGGTTCTGCGCCCAAAGAGACCGCTCCAAAGCATTTCGCTCACAGACGTGTTCAAACTTGACGAGATACTTCGCCATGTCCTCGCCTACTACGAACGGTGGCAGTTGGTCCCGAATTCTATAACCGCTGACCAGAATCGTCGGAGAAGCTACGCTAGGCGCCTGCGAACACTGTAGTATTGCCAATTCTATTCGTTTCAACTCGAGGCGCTCCTGTCTCTCGGCCTCCTCGCGGCGTTCTCGCCTTTCAGCTTCTTCACGAGCTTCTCGCCTTTCAGCGTCTTCACGTTCGCGAGCTTCTCGCGTTTCAGCTTCTTCACGAGCTTCTCGCCTTTCAGCTTCCTCGCGGCGTGCTTTGATATCCACCCAGGCCTCATCGACTTCCTCAGCCGACACTCCTTCATCCTTCATGATCTCAAGGATCGCTTGCTTTCGTTTCGCACCGCCCAAAGTAATGCCGAGTTCCTCACAAATTTCGATGAGTTCCTTCACTTTAAGGTTCTCCGTCGTTCAAACTAGCCTCTTGCTGTTTGCCCCTTGTTAACAATTTACTTGCCGTACCCACTATAAGTCAACTAGCAAGACGCGCAAGCAATTTTTCACACTCCCGTGTTTAGCCCCTCCGCATTACCTTTGGTTTCAAAGCACTTCGACTTGGCTTGAAACGATCAAAGCTCACTTCAATGCTTCACACAGCCCTTCTCTAAACTACTACAACCTGAGCTAGAGTAGTCTGGTGAACTGAGGGGAAAACATCAGGCACTTACCGCATCGATGTCGCTAACGCCGGCCGATCCCGCAGCTGCCAACCACTGTTGCGACGCGCGCCTCCGACGACGTTACGAAGGGCGCCTCGAAATCTCACCGCTGCAACCACTGTTTACGAAAGACGGCGACGCCAACACGGTCCCGAAGGCGCCACTGCTTCGAACTCCGCAGGGAAGGTCACCAGCCGTTTGGTAGCGTAGGTTTCTCAGCTCGCGACTGCTTCTGCGCAGAGCTGATAGACGAGCGGACGAGACGACGGTGAGTTAAACAAGGTTTATGTACAGCATATATACAGAGGCGTTACCAATTCGGCACTGGGGCCGACAGAGACTCGAAGAGCCGAGCCCTCCTCTCTACATAGGTCTGCTCTCAATTACGACTTCTGTCAAAGGGGTCTCTCTCGACGCGCCGCAGGGCTTCTTTTATATGCCCCGGGTCCAACCCAAATGTCCAACCCGAAGCGCCGCTGGTCGCGATGTCAGAATCCTCCAATGAGGTCGCCGCTGGGCCGCGTCCTTCTTTCTCATCGAATCTGGAGAGGCTGCGCTGCAGGTGGCTGCACCCAAGGACGAGTGACGTCGCAAGCATTGCGTCAGACCCGCCAAACAGGAAGACGCCGATTGTTTACTCGACGGGCTCGCTGGCTGCGCTGACTCACTGCACGTGCGCGCCAGAAAGGCGCCGCGCGTGCTTACGCCGTTGAGTTGTTCGCGTCAGGCGGGCTGGCCTTGACACAAATTGCCTTTTTCAAAGGCAGGGACGTTCGCTGTGGACTCGCAGGCATAACAACGCAAAGATAAGAGAAATGAGAGCGCACTATACTTAGACGTGCACAAAAAGACAGGGATAAGCGCTTGTCCTTGTCTTTCTACATGTCCCCGTCTAAGTAGTGCGCTCTCATTTTAAAACAATCATGTGTCACCAACTCGCCAACTATATTGGCAATCAAATGCTTCAGCGAGGTTTAGCTTTCGCAGCATCTGCCAAGCTTTGTGGTACATTCGTCGACACCAATTTCGGCTCGCACAGTAGCGTTTCAGTATGAAGTTTCTTCCCTTATACGATCGTGGATTGGAATTCGTTGCCAAACAGCATACTCAGCTCCGATGACTTTGTCAATGATATAGAATGACGTGTTTTGAAAGTCTCGCACTCTTCGCTCTTGCGGCTTCTGCGTTTTCTTGTTGCTATCACGTGTTTTGCTAGCCATACCTTTTAATCATTATCATACTAGTTTTTATCGTTTGTTTTGTTTCGTGTGTTGGCCTATTGTGTTGTTTGTATTATTTATTTCGCATTGTACGTGAAGACCATCCTGCTTGAGCCCGAGATGTTCGGTTGCAGTATTTCAAATAAATAAATAAATAAACACGTGAGGCTGTTGAAGTCTTGAGGGAATTACAGTAGAAATGGCGATACGACACATATTGTCACAATGCAGAAACAGCAGCAGTCGAATACAGGAAACTCACTTTAATCGTACCAGAACACTGGCAAACTGATCGGAAGAGAACCTCGTCTTCTTCTCTCGCTGCGCGCGTTCTTCGTTGTTCTCTTGGTGCTGCATATTCAATGTGGCATTTGCCTCCCTCCAGAGAGCAGCGTCCCGATGCTCTTCCACAAAAGACGGTGTAGTAGATGTATGGTGTAAATCAGTCCGAAAAGTAAAGCTTCATTCGCACAACGTGCACGATTTCTGGTTTTTGCTGGCGAGTTGTCGAGGGGCTGTCAGGAACGACCACATAATTAACGTCGCTCAGGCATTGTAAAACTGTGTAGGGGCCAAAATACTTCTTCAGCAGTTTTTCAGACAGTCCCCGGCGGCTGATAGGACTCCATACCCAGACTTTGTCGCCGGCCCGATAGACGACATGTCGGTGTCGCAGATTATAACGTTGGGCGTCGTAATTTTGCTTCTGGGTGATTTGGACGCGCGCAAGCTGCCTCGTTTCTTCTGCTCGTTGGGTAAAAGATACAGCGTCCAAATCAATGTCATTGCAGTCGTGCAGTAACATGGCGTCAAGCATCGTCGTCACTTCACGGCCATGAAGGAGACTGAACGGCGTTCTTCGTGTAGTTTCTTGCTGCGCTGTATTATAGGCAAACGTGATGTACGGTGGAATGTTGTCCCAGTTCTTGTGATCCACGTCAACGTACATACTCAACATGTCGGCAATAGTCTTGTTGAGGCGTTCTGTTAAGCCATTGGTTTGTGGATGATAGAAAGTGGTTTTCCGATCGGCTGTTCCACTGAGCTCAAGCACTGTCTTCAGGAGCGCGGCCGTGAAAGCGGCACCTCGATCCGTTATTATGATTGTCGGAGCACTGTGCCTCAGGACGATATTTTATACGAAGAATCCTGCGGTTTCAATGTCGGTGCCACTTGACAAAGCCTTTGTTTCCGCGTAGTGTGTAAGATAATCAGTGGCGACTATTACCCACTTGTTGCCAGCATGGGAAGTCGGATATGGTCCAAGGAGATCCATTCCTATTTGGGCAAAAGGTACCGTGGGCACTTGACTTGGTTGTAATAGTCCTACTGGTTTTAACGGTGGCGATTTTCGTCATTGGTTATCGAGGCACGTGCGCACGTAATGCTTCACAATAGCTGGAAGTCTTGGCCAGTAGTATTTCTGTTGGATTCTGGTCAATGTGCGTGTGTATCCGAGATGACCAGACGTTGCCTCATCGTGGCAAGCACAAAGTATCTCCTCAAGGAGTGACGTCGGAACGACAAGTAGGTGAGTGATTCCTCTGGGGGAAAAGTTATTCTTATGGAGAACACCACTACGTAAGCAGAATAACGGCAGGCTCCTTGCAAATCTTCTAGGGACGGTTGTTGTCCGGCCATTCAAAAATTCAATAAGGGGAAGCAACTCACTGTCTTCTTTCTGCTTGCACGAAATCGTAGTGGTGTCGACGACTCCTACAAACGCCTTGCTGTCATCTTCTGTGTCATCGTCGCGCTTTATCGGTGACCTTGATAAGCAATCGGCGTCGGCGTGCTGCCGTCCGGACTTATACACGACCGTCATGTCAAATTCTTCAAGGCGTAAGCTCCACCGTGCGAGCCGACCAGACGGGTCTTTCAAGTTGATCAACGACTGGACATGAGGCGACCATGTTAGTCTCCAGTCTAAAATTACTCCCAAGAATTTATGAGTTTTAACCATTTGAATAGGCTGATTTTGCAGAATAATCTGGAAATTTTCAGGTCTTTTTAATGTAAATGGAAGTATGGCTGTTTTAGCCAGACTCAGTGCCATACCTGTTTTTTTTAGAAAACGGTCTAATAATCCAATCCTTTTTGTAGAGTTTGTTGTACATCCAAAAACGATGGACCAGACGTCCATATACTTATATCATCAGCATATACGGAACATCTGATGTTAGGTGGAAGATTATACGGGAGTTGCGCCATGACTGCATTAAAGAGAGTAGGGCTTAGCACGCTGCCCTGTGGCACTCCTTGGTTGACGACATGTACTGACGTTGGGCCCTCCTGCGTAACTACAAAAATTTTCCGGTGATTCAGGAAGTCAGCGATCTAACGCAGTATCTTGCACTTGAATCCCTGTAACGCCCGGCCTTCCAGAACGTGAACGTGACTTACTGTGTCGTATGCTCGGTGGACATCAAGGAATACAGCGACAGTGATGTTTCCTTGTGTTCGTTGGTTTTCCACATCTGTGACCAAATCAAGAATGCAGTCCATTGTGCATCTACCTCTTCTGAAGCCGGCTATGCTTTCTGGTAGTAGTTTTTTCATGTCTTGCCACCATAAAATTCGTTGATTGATCATTTTTTCCATCACTTTTGAAAAACAACTTGTCAAACTAACCGGCCTAAACGAGTCCAACTGCATAGGGCTCTTCCCTGGCTTTAGCAACGGTACTACTTTTGATATCTTCCAACTTTCCGGAACTTTTTCTTCTTGCCAACTTTTATTATAGATGTCCAATAGGTGTAATTTTCCTTTTTTGCACAAATTAGCAAGAGCAGCGTATGTAACTCCATCTGTTCCTGGTGAACTTGTTCGTTTTACTGAAGACAGCACATATTGGAGCTCCTCTGGTGTGAAGCTGTCATTCAGATCTGATGAACTGATCGCCGAAAACTTTGTTACAACCTAGAACAAAAAGTGAATTAGGCCATTCGAATCCTCCGGCATCTCTGCGGGGCCAAATGGGGTGGTACTACAGAGTCGTTATTAGCCCTACATGTTGCCTGGATACGCCCCATCGCAACTTACTCACTGCCTCTGCTGCACGGACTTCCAGCCTCCACCGAAAGGAGACTTCACTTGTTATTGGCAAGGAGCTTGAGGGTATGTCTGGGTTTACTACGGTCAACTTCCAGTGCTTTAGTGTATGCGGAGGCTCGAGAGCCACCTTTGGCAGTACTCCGAACTAAAGAAACATCTCGAAATTTATTTGGAATTTTCACACAACATGAAAGTAATTTTTTATCTGGTGCACTAACACAAAGGACGGCAACGAGACTACAGGACACTAGATCATCATTTCAAGCAGTAGTACCAGAATTTAAACAATGGAAACCTTCAAAACCACCTTGGAAGCTGCCACTTCTCAACGTTATTTGTGAAACAGACGGCATAGAGAAGAAAGCAGACATGGCACCTCTAATAGCGGCACAGTTGGTACTTCATCAGCTCCATGTAATGCATAATGAAAAAACGAAGATATATACAGATGGATCATGCACAGAAGAAGCGTCAGCCTGTGCGGTCTTTATACCCGAAATTCAGAAAAAGAAGATGTACAAGTTATCGCACAAATCTTCATCGACGACAGCAGAATCTGTGGCTATCTTTGAAGCAGTTAAGCTTATCTGCGAGAATCCTGAGCCACGAAAATGGGTGATATGCACTGATAGGAAACCTGCTCTTAAGCTAATCAGAAATGTGAGACCACCTTACAAAAATGGTGAAACAGCACTCTGTATAGCAGAAACTGTGGAATATGCCTCATCGCAGGGTCACAACATCGTATTCCAATGGATACCCAACCACATTGAAATAAAGGGAAATGAAGATGCTGATAGCCTCGCAAAAAAAGCATTGAAGAAAGGACGGGATTGCGCAATCCCTATGTCTGGGGCGGATATTCGACATATTATATCGCAAGGAGCTAACCATTGTCCGATGGAGAAGTGGTTTGAGAGCCCTAAATCAAAGGAAACAGTACTTTATGAAGTTGATCCACAAAGAAAATTTTCCATAGCGACAGACCTCCCACCACACCTAAAGACATTGATCCACCGACTTAGATTGGAAGTAGCATACACAAACAGCTTCCTGCACAAGATACATCGATCCAACTCACCGGAATGCCATTGTGGTCATGCAGAAGAAAATGTTCGCCATATTTTTTTGGAGTGCGTTAAATACGCGAATGAAAGACAAAAATTAAAGAACAAATTAGCAAGTTTGGACCGACGGCCCCTCACAATAAAGAAACTACTTGTACCATGGCCTGAGATGCATCTCCAGAAAAAGGCAATAATCTTCCTGACAGACTCTTTAGTGGAGACCGGACCGGACAAGCGCCTATGACAGACAGCCAGAGGTGGGTATTATATAAAATGTTGTCATGTATATACTGACATTAGAATAGTAAGGTGTAAGTAGTTTATGACTGTGTGAACTGCGTGAAAAAAACTGTGTATTGGCATGATAGTTGAAC
Organism: Rhipicephalus annulatus; assembly: GCA_013436015.1. Lineage (NCBI taxonomy): Eukaryota > Metazoa > Arthropoda > Arachnida > Ixodida > Ixodidae > Rhipicephalus > Rhipicephalus annulatus. The sequence goes on along the minus strand of WOVY01006179.1, from coordinate 103,953 downwards.
TGGTTTCAGTGTGCTATTATGTTTTTTTCTTTTCTGTATTGTTAATTTTTGGGTACCGTTCTGTATTATTATTTTATTTTTCGCTGCAGAACTTTGTCATATGGAGTATCCGAGGTAATAGGCACCTCAACCTCTCCACAGCAAAACAGTTAAAACAGAACAGAACAAGTTGGTCAGCCAGCAGAGGGAATGATGGTCGCTGACTACGTGGAAGGAACGACCATAGAGGTATGGACGAAACTTCATAACCGCCCATACGACAGCAAGACACTCTTTTTTCCGTTGTGGAGGAGTTGGACTCGGCGCGGGAAAGCGTCCTACTAGCATATGCGATCACACGCTCGGCTGAGTCTTGCCACTGGACGAGTACAGCGCCTAAAACCACGTTGCTGGCATCTGTGTGGACCATGGTAGGAGCATCCTCATCAAAGTGAGCAAGCACAGGCGGAGTCTGCAGGCGTTGTCGGAGATCGTCAAATGCCACCTGTTGATCGTCGCCCCTTGTGAACGAAACGTCTTCTCTTGTGAGTCGTGTTAACAGCGAGGCTATGTGGGAGAAATTGGCAATAAACCTTCGGTAGTACGCGCATAGGCCAAGGAAACGCCTGACTGCTTTCTTGTGTTTTGGCACCGGAAATTTTCTGACGGCCGCAATCTTATCGGGATCAGGTCGAACACCTTCATGGCTCACCACATGGCCTAAAAATTGGAGCTTCTTGAAACCAAAATGACACTTCTCGGGTTTCAGTGTCAGGCCGGCAGACCTTATTGCCCTGAATACCGATAGCAGCCTGCTCAGGTGTTCCTCAAATGTTTTTGAAAAAACAATGACGTCGTCCAGATAGACCAGACATGTCTGCCACTTAAGGCCTGACAGAACGGTATCCATCAGTCTCTGAAATGTTGCGGGGGCTGAGCACAATCCGAATGGCAAGACTTTAAATTCATAAAGCCCGTCAGGCGTTACAAGAGCCGTTTTTTCTCTATCTCGCTCGTCGACCTCAATTTGCCAATACCCACTTTTGAGGTCCATTGACAAAAAGGAGTGTGCATATCTCAGCCTGTCGAGTCAATCATCGATGCGCGGTAATGGGTATACGTCTTTCTTTGTCACATGGTTCAGCTTGCGGTAGTCGACACAAAATCGCAAGCTTCCGTCTTTCTTTTTAACCAGCACTACCGGCGATGCCCAAGGACTTCTTGACGGCTGGATGACGTCATCATTGAGCATTTTCTTCACTTGTTCCTGGATTACTTCACGCTCGTTTGGTGCTACGCGGTATGGGTTCTGTCGTATTGGTCTTGTCGTCTCCTCCGTTATTATCCGATGCTTCGTCAGTGGCGTTTGACTGACCCTCGAGGTCGATAAAAAACAGTCTTTGAACTGGTGAAGAAGATCTACTAGACGATGTCTCTGCGCTGGTGACAAAGCCGTGCTTACGTCAATAGGTGGTGGGGCTAACGTGGCTTGCGGCTCGTCCTGTTGTACTACACAGCACTCGCGGATTTCAGTGATCTCGTCGAAGTAGGCAACTGTAGTGCCTTGTGTAATGTGTCGTCACTCGTTGGTAAAATTCGTCAACAGAACCTCTGCTTCACCGCACACAACATTGACGATACTTCTGGCAATTGCAACACCGCGAGAGAGTAGAAGCGTTGTGAAGAGGTTTATTAGTAGTTAACGACAACGGCAATACAGTGTGATGAACCGTCCAGCAGAGACCGGCACAGCAGCGAGCCGAAGCACGAGACGAGAGAGCCGGGCGTTGGCGATGCTGCTCGCTGCAGGCACATCTTCTTCTTCACAATCGCCTCCGCTGAAAAAGGAGCCATCCTGGCGACCTAAGAAGTTTCAGGCAGAGGCTCATGGTACGGTTTCAGCCGAGAAACATGGACGATGTCACGTGCACGCCGGCGCATGTCGTCCGATCGGGAAACTGGTGCAATTAGGAAATTAACCAGAGAGGTTTTCTTTAAAACGGTGTAAGGCCCCTCGTACCGGGGGACAAGTTTCGAGGAGAGTCCCGGAGTTTGGTATGGGATGGCAAGCCACACAAGAGACTTTGGTGTATAGCTGGGATCTGGAAGAGAGGTGCTACGGTTTTCTTTCTGGCGTTGTTGCTCTTCCGAGGTGAACGCACGGGCGAGCTGCCGGCACACTTCGGCTTGTCGAGCAGCATCGGAGATAGATGGACACTCGGAAGCATCAGGACGGTAGGGAAGTAGGGTATCAATTGTATAGGAAGGCTCACGTCCGTAAAGAAGAAAGAAAGGTGAGAATCTCGTGGTGGTTTGTATTGCAGTGTTATATGCGAACGTGACGTATGGGAGAACATGGTCCCAGTTGCTATGATCAGATGCCACATACACTGAGAGCATATCACCTAGCGTGCGGTTGAACCGTTCCGTTAGCCCGTTAGTCTGCGGCTGGTATGCTGTCGTTTTCCGATGAATGACGTGGCATTCCGAAAGCATAGCTTCGATGACCTCGGAGAGGAAAGCGCGGCCTCTGTCATTAAGGAGCTCTCGAGGTGCACCATGTCGAAGGATAAAGCGTTAATTGTAAAATGAAAGAGGCGACATCCTGAGCTGTAGCGCTCGGCAAAGCGGCTGTTTCGGCGTAGCGTGTCAGGTGGTCGACCGCCACTATAATCCACCGATTGCCATCTGGTGTCAATGGAAGGGGGCCGTAGAGGTCAACGCCAACACAATCAAATGGCTTGGCAGGGCACGGAAGTGCCTGCAATTCGCCAGTCGCACGTAGCGATGTTGATTTGCGTCGCTGGCAGTCAGGACAGCACTGCACAAATTTTCGTACGAAATTGTACATGCCGCGCCAGTAATAGCGATGACGAAGGCGTTTATATGTTTTGAACACCCCGGCGTGGCCACATTGTGGATCGTCGTGAAGAGAGGCGCACACCTGCGATCGTAAAGTGCGTGGAATGACCAGTAGCCACCGGCGGCCATGCGGAGCGTAGTTGCATCAATGAAGAAGTTGATCGCGGATGGCAAAATGGAAAGCTTGACGTCGGAGAGATCGAGATACCGGAAGGTTGGGCGTACCGGATAGATATTCGAGAAGAGATGCGATCCATGGGTCACGACGTTGTTCGGTAGCAATTGAGTCAAGATTTAACGATGACAAGGTCTGGAGGCACGTGTTTCCGCACGTCGGATCTGGTGGCAAAGGTGAGCGGGACAGGGCGTCAGCGTCAGAGTGTTTGCGTCCGCAGCGGTATACGACGCGAATATCGTACTCCTGGATGCGGAGTGCCCATCGCGCAAGGCGGCCAGAAGGGTCTTTCAGCGTGGAGAGCCAGCAAAGCGCGTGGTGATCAGTTACTAGATCGAACGGGCGGCCGTATAAGTATGGCCGGAACTTTCCAAGCGCCCACACTAGAGCCAAACACTCTTTTTCTGTCACGCTGTAATTAGTTTCTGCTTTCGTCAGAGTGCGGCTAGCGTAGGCTACAACGTATTCTGAATAGCCGGGTTTTCGTTGAGCGAGGACAGCACTAAGCCCGACGCCGCTGGCGTCGGTGTGCACTTCGGTAGGAGCCGTCGGGTCGAAGTGGCGAAGAATAGGTGGGGAGGTGAGCAGATGGCGCAGAGTAGTGAAGGCAACGTCACATGCAGGGGACCAGGAGGAGAGGTTCACGTCACCGCGAAGAAGCTAGGTTAATGGTGACATTATGGATGCAAAATTGCGAATAAAGCGCTGGAAATATGAGCATAGGCCTACAAAACGGCGAAGTTCCTTCATGGTTGTCGGCTTGGGAAATTCTGCAAGTGCTCGAAATTTTGCTGGGTCAGGTAATACGCCGTGCTTCGACACGATGTGGCCTAGGATGACAAGCTCGCGTGCAGCGAAGCGGCATTTTTTCAGGTTAAGCTGCAGGCCAGCGTTGGTCAGACAAGTCAAAACGTGCCTGAGGCAAAGGAGCTGCGTAGGAAAGTCGTGCGAGAAAACCACGAGATCGTCGAGGTAGCAGAGGCACATATTCTACTTGAGGCCACGTAGCGTATTATCCTTGAGTCGTTCAAACGTGGCGGGCGCGTTACAAAGCCCAAAGGGCATGACGTTAAACTCGTATAGTCCGTCAGGTGTAATAAACGCAGTTTTTTGGCGATCGGCTTCAGCCATTGGAACTTGCCAGTAGCCAGACCGCAAATGTAGCGACGAGAAGAATTCCGCTCCGTGAAGGGTGTCAGGGCCAAACCTCATAAGCGCGAAAATGCACGTGACAGCGACGAGCGACGCTATGAGCGACGAAACAGGGCGTTCGCGCGACGTGTCGCGTGCCCGTTTTCGCGCAATCGCTTGGTTCTCCAGATTTGGAAACTGTCGCTCATCGCCCGGAAGTGCTGGGCTCAAGCAGCCAATAGCGAAATACCGGAAAAGACAAAGACTACATAAGTGCACGTGACCCTGCCCGAGTCACGTATGCGCAACAAGAAATAACACAATGTTTATTACGCATGTGCATACAAAAAAGTGCTGCAAGGCAATAATAAACACTTTCCGTTTCATTACACAACAATATATCTTTTAAATTGCATACCGCTCGCTACGCGGTTTTCTTGGTGCGAGTAGACGGCCTCATGCCAGCAACAGTGGAATTCGCTCGCTGAAGCCGTCGCGTGAATGAGGTTTGCCTGCGCTAGCGACTGATCGCGCGAAGCCGATCTACGTCGCGTCGCTTGTCGCTGTCGCGTGCATTTTCGCGCTTATGAGGTTTGGCCTTCAATGGCGTCATCAATGCGCGACAAAGGATATACGTCCTTGCGGGTTATCTTATTCAAACGACGATAGTCGACGCAAAATCGGATAGATCCGTCTTTCTTACGCACCAGGACGGCAGGAGACGCCCAGGGACTGTGAGATGGTCGAATTACGTCTCTACGAAGCATATCTTCGACTTGATCGTTGATGACGCGGCGCTTTTCAGTGGAGACACGGTATGGTTTTTGACGCAGTGGCTGGTGTAGGCCGGTGTCAACATGATGCTTGACTTGCGACGTGCGGCCTAGTTGAGGCTGGGACACATCGAAAGAATTCCGGAACTCATGCAGAAGATCAAGCAGGTCGGCATGTTCGGTGGGAGTGAGGGTGTGGGCGATGGCGCTGGAAAACGTATCTTTGGACGACTCCTCGAGGGCCGACAGTGATTTTGGGTGGTCGCAGTAGTCATCCGGGACATCAACCAAAGACGAAGGGTCGAGATCCTGCACGCGGCCGAGACATTCTCCCGCAAGCAAAGTGACAGGTGTGGAAAGTGGGTTGAGTATGAACATATTGCTTCTTCCGGCGGCAAGGTCAATCGTTGCGAAAGACAGCGGCAGAGCTCGACGACTCATGAAGATATCGGAAGGCATAAAAAAGACTGTAGCGTCAGTATAGGCGTTGCATGAAACTGGAACAAGTGCGAAATTTTCAGGTGGAATATCGGTATCTTCATGCACGAACAACTTCGGCGGCTAATGAAGAGCGTCAAGTAATGGGACATCACAAGAGGGTGAAAACTCAACTTCAGCGCGTGCGCAGTCGATGACGGCATTATGGTGGAATAGGAAGTCCCACCCGAGGATCACATCATGCGAACAGACAGCGAGGACAATAAACTCCACAATGTAAACAATGGCTTCGATGGACACTCTTGCAGTGCAGGCTGCGAGAGGCGTTACTTGCTGTGCACTTGCGGTGTGGAGTGACAGTCCCGAAAGCGGCGTCGTGACTACGTAATACACGGCAGACATTAGTGGCAATAACAGAAACAGCGGCGCCGGTGTCTACAAGGGCGAAAGTAGAATAACCTTCAACAGTTACTGCGACCACGTTAGCAGGAGAGGGGCGAAGGCTTAGACAGTTCGAAAATGGCGCAGTTCTTGCCTCTTGAACTGCGGTGCTTAGTTTTCCTGGTCAGGAGGTCTGGGCTGGCAACGCATGGGGGAGGGTGATCGCCGACGAGGAGAGGATGCGCGCGGCATCACGAAGTCGGGGTCGTTGGAAGGGGCATAGCGAGGTGACGAGACCGGCCCGTATTGCGCGAAGGGTTGGCTGCCGGGTTGCGACAATCGGACATAGTCACCGAACGTCTGAGGTCGACGGCGGCAGTAGCGGGCAACGTGTCCGGGAGTGAAGCAGGCGTAGCATATCGTTCGGTTATCAGGCGTCCTTCAAAAATTGGCGACTGGTGGTGCCACCCAAGGTACAGTATAAGCAGCCGGGTGTGCGGGCTGTGAGCGCGAGGTGTAGGGTATTTGCGGAAGCCTACGCACAGCGTCTGCATATGTGAACGGCGCTGCTACAGGCTGCATCACTTGCGAACAGGCGACAGGAAGAGCCACAGGCTGCGCTGCATACGTTAGGGGTGCGGCCACAGGCTGCACGGCTGGCGGATAGGCGACAGGAGGGCCTACCGGCTGCGCGACACGCTGGCAGTGAACACGGCTGGATAGAGGCGGCTCGTGGTGCGCAACAGGAACAGCTTGGGCAACCTCTTGCGAAATAGCCGTGCGAAGCGGGGCAGGTAGACGGGTGGTGGTCTCGTGAGTGAAGGGCACTAGGGAAAGTTGGCGGGCGACTTCCTCACGGACGAAGGCTCGAACTTGCTGAAGCAACGGTGAATTGTCAGGCAGGGTGTCGAAACTGGACAGTGACTCACCACCATGCTGAGGCTGCCGAGTCAGAGTGCATTGCTTCTTCAACTCGTCGTAGCTCTGACACAAGCTGACGACTTCGGAAACTGTGCTCGGATTTCTTGCCAAGAGCATTTGAAATGCGCCGTCGTCGATGCCCTTCAGGATGTGTTTGACCTTGTCAGATTCAGGCGTGGTGTCATTCGCACGTCGACAAAGGTCGACGACATCCTCAATATAGCTGGTAAAGGTCTCGCGAGTCTGCTGAAAGCGGACGCGCAAGCGCTGTTCTGCCCGCTGCTTGCAGACAGCCGGCCGACCGAACACTTCAGCACATGACGTCTTGAAGACGCTCCATGTGGGGATGTTGTGTTTGTGGTTATTAAAGCACAATTCGACGACACCAGTGAGATAAAGTATCACGTGGCCCAGCTTGTCTGCTTCATCCCACTTATTGTTGGCGCTCACCAGTTCGTAGTGCTCGAGCCAGTCTTCGACGTCGGTCCCATCCGCACCGCTGAAGACCTTCGGGTCCCGTAGCCTAGGATGGCCAGGGTAGTTGAACTGGGGCGAAGGCGTCGATGTAGTGGCGTTGTCAGTCATGACAGGCGGTAGCGTGCGGCTTCGCAGCTCCAGGGTGTAGCAACGGGGATTAACAGCACCTTCCACTAAATGTGAGGAGGTTTATTAGCCGTTGAAGACAGCGACGAGACGGCGTGAAGAACCGTCCAGCGATCGGCACAGCGACGAACCGAAGCACGAGCCAAGAGAGCCGGGCGTTGGCGATACTGCTTGCTGCAGGCACATCTTCTTCTTCACAGTGGCCATCCATCCATCCATCCATCCATCCATCCATCCATCCATCCATCCATCCATCCATCCATCCATCCATCCATCCATCCATCCATCCATCCATCCGTCCGTCCATCCATCCATCCATCCATCCATCCATCCATCCATCCATCCATCCATCCATCTGCGATGATGTTTATTAGAACAGAGGAGTCGCAACGAGGTCGCGACGGAAAATGGGCGAACAGCAAGTCTGGCAAAGGCGGCACAGGTTCTCGCGCAATCAGAGCACGGGCTTTTCGTTGTCTTCCGAAGGCGCATACGCGTTGGTGCGTATGCTCCACTACAATACCCCCGGGGTGAAGGGTAGCGATCCTGGCGACTCAGGGAGTAGGCACAATGAGGGGGTCGTAGTAGGGCTTGAGACGGTCGACGTGTACGGTCTCGCGTCCTCGACGGCGCAAATCTGGTGATTGTGTTAATGGCTCGATGACGTAATTCACCGGGGAGGTCGCGTCAATGACACGGTAGGGACCATGGTACCGGGCCAGAAGTTTAGAAGACAGGCCAGGAACGTGCGGGGGCACCCAAAGCCACACAAGGGAGCCAGCACGAAATGTAGGAGCTATGCGGTGAGCGTCGTCGTGTCGAGTCTTTTGTAGGCCTTGAGCCTCACTTGTCAGAGACCGAGCCAACTGACGGCAGTCTTCAGCGTATCTGGCGACTTCCGAAAGCGGGGAGCACTCAGATGCATCAGGGCGATACGGTAGTGTAGTGTCGAGTGGGTGATAAGGTTCGCGGCCGTACAATAGAAAGAACGGGGAAAAACCGGTAGTCGCTTGCGTCGCGGTGTTATTAGCGAATGTAACAAAGGGCAATAGAGCGTCCCAGTTAGTGTGGTCGGAGGAGGTGTACATCCTCAGAATGTCACCAAGTGTGCGGTTGAACCACTCAGTAAGACCATTTTCTGTGGATGGTATGCGGTAGATTTCCGGAGGATAATGTTGCATTCAGCGAGGATAGCTTGGATGACCTCCGACAGGAACACTCGACCCCTATCACTGAGTAATTCCCGCGGAGCACCATGGCGTAGAATGAAGCTGCGGAGAATGAAGAGTGCAACTTCGTGGGCGGTCGCTGCCGGTAGAGCTGCAGTCTCAGCGTAGCGTGTCAGATGATCGACTCCGACAATAATCCACCGGTTTCCAGAGATACTATATGGGAGGGGGCCATAGAGGTCTATACCCACGCGGTCGAATGGGCGAGCCGGGCACGGGAGCGGCTGTAACATGCCAGTAAGGTGCCGCGGAGGTGTCTTGTTCTGTTGGCAAGTGGTGCAAGACTGAACGTATTTCTGCACAAAGTGATACATTCCTCGCCAGTAATAGCGTTGGCGCAGCCTTTCGTAGGTTTTCAGGACACCTGCGTGAGCACTTTGGGGATCTGCATGGAAATTCATGCAGATGTCGGAGCGCATATGAGTTGGGACAGCAAGGAGCCACTTCCGACCACCAGGCATGTAGTTACGGCGGTACAGAATGTTGTCTCGTAAGGAAAAGTGGGCTGCTTGCCGGCGTAGCGCTCTCGTGGAAGGGACAGCAGACGGATCGGTAAGGTAGTCGACTAACAAGGCAAGGTGTGGGTCTTTACGCTGCTCCGAAAGCATGTCAGTCGTGTCGAGTGGTGACAATGTGGTAAAAGGGGGAGACAGAGAAGCCACATCTGGTGTTAATGGCGATCGCGAAAGTGCATCGGCATCCGCATGCTTGCGACCGGAACGATATACGACACGGATGTCGTATTCTTGCAATCGAAGTGCCCAACGCCCCAGGCGTCCGGACGGGTCTTTCAAGGTGGACAGCCAACATAGAGCGTGGTGGTCTGTGACCACGTCGAAAGGACGGCCGTAAAGGTACGGGCGAAACTTCGTCAACGCCCAGATTATGGCCAAACACTCCTTCTCTGTCACGGAGTAATTCAATTCAGCCTTCTTGAGAGCGCGACTTGCATAGGCGACTACGTATTCAGCTTGGGTGCCTTTCCGTTGTGCCACAACTGCACCAAGACCGATGCCACTTGCATCGGTGTGAATTTCTGTGGCCGCCGCAGGGTCGAAGTGACGAAGAATAGGTGGTGAGGTCAGCAGGCGGCGGAGCTGGCGAAATGCGTCGTCACATGCAGGTGACCATGCAGATATGCCTTTGCTGTTGGAAAGCAGACTCGTGAGAGGTGCGATGATGGACGCGAAGTTGCGCACGAAGCGACGAAAGTAGGAGCAGAGACCGACGAAACTTCTTAGGGCTTTCAGTGATGTGGGCAACGGAAAGTCAGCGACAGCTCGAAGCTTATCGGGATCCGGAAGAACACCGTCTCTGGTGATGACATGTCCCAAGATGGTTAGTTTTCGTGCTGCGAAGTGGCACTTCTTGGAGTTAAGTTGTAGGCCTGCAGAAGTTAGACACGTCAGAATCTCGTGGAGGCGAGCAAGATGTGTCGGGAAATCAGATGAAAAGACTACGATGTCGTCCAGGTAACATAAGCAGGTTTTCCACTTGTGGGCACGCAAGATGGTGTCGATCATGCGCTCAAATGTGGCAGGCGCGTTGCAGAGCCCAAATGGCATGACTTTGAACTCATATAGGCCATCCGGCGTTACAAAGGCTGTTTTAGGGCGATCACATTCAGCCATTGGCACCTGACAATACCCACAACGCAGATCCAAAGATGTAAAGTACTCGGCGCCTTGTAAACAGTCAAGAGCATCGTCTATTCGTGGTAGCGGGTAGACATCTTTTTTCGTAATATTGTTTGAGCGGCGATAGTCCACGCAAAATCGTACGGTGCCATCTTTTTTCTTGACCAAAACCACAGGTGATGACCAAGCGCTTTGAGAAGGCTGTATGACTCCACGTTTAAGCATGTCATCTACTTGCTCCGTAATGACGCGGCGCTCTTCGGCGGAAACGCGGTAAGGACGCTGTCGCAGAGGCGAATGTGAGCCGGTGTCAATAGTATGAGCGATAGTCGTGGTGCGGCCCAAAGCAGGTTCTTGAAAGTCGAAAAAAGAACGAAACTTGTTAAGGAGAGCAACAAGTTGGCGGCGATGCGAGAGGGGAAGGTCTGCGTCAATAGCATTGTCGAAGGCTGACGAACTTGATGGCTCAGACGCATGAGTGATTGCAGCAATGTGACATGGCGTTTCGTCGGGAAGAATAATATCATCGATATGGTCGACAGGTTGCACATATCCTAACGTTTCACCACGAAGTAAGCCAATAGGGTAGTTGCAGTGGTTGGTGACCAGCATTACGGTTAAACCAGACACAATTGTAAGAACAGCAAATGGGAGAACGATGCCCTTGCGTTCAGTGAAAACCGGAGATGGCGTAAACACCACCGTGCCGTCAGGTTGCGCCAGACATGAAAGGCTAATAGGGACCGAAGCTTCAGGAGGCAAGGTGATGTCGTCATCAGCGATGACTTTGCAGAGCAGAGGAGAGCGGTCGGGTGGTGGAAATTCACATGTTGGCACAAGGGACACTTCGGCACGGGAACAATCGATGATAGCTTCATGACGTGATAAGAAATCCCAACCCAGGATAAGGTCATGAGAGCAAGATGGTAGAACAAAAAACTGTACGACGTACAAAACGCCTCGGATGACGACGCGCGCCGTACACACAGCCGAGGGATGAATGCGTTGCGCGCTAGCCGTGGACAGCACCAAGCCACTGAGAGATGTGGTCACTTTCTTCAGTTTCCTACAAAAGTTTACGTTCATCACAGAAACGGCGGCCCCGGTATCAATTAACGCTAATGTGGCGACTCCCTCAACATCGACATCAACAACATTTTGCGGCGAAAATGGAGGCCTTGGGAATTGGGCACAAGTTGCAGTTCTTGCCTCCGGAACTGCACTGATTAGTTTCCCTCCTCAAGAGGTGGTCGACGACGCATAGGCGATGGCGATCGGCGACGAGGTGATGGGAAACGAGCAGTCGATGGGTGGCGATCCGAGTCGGAGTGCCTCTGTTCATATGCAGACGTGGTGGTCTGCTGCGGTGCGTAGGTAGGAGCTCCGAAGTATGCGTGCGCAGGCGTGGGACGGCGGCGGCAGAAGCGTGCAATGTGGCCATCGATGCCACACGCGAAGCAGATGGGACGATTGTCTCGGGTGCGCCACTCATTAGATGGACGGAAAAAGCGAGGTGGGGGCCTGTAGACTGGAGGCGAGGCCGGAGGAGGTGGAGCCGATAAGGCGACTGGATGCGGTGGGGGCCGCGCGACCACAGCTGCGTAGCTGAGAGGTGAAGGCGGCGCAGTTGGTGCGTAGCCAGCAGTTGAGAGATCAGATGGCACCGAAGTGCACGGGTAAGAGGCCGGAACTGTAGGGAGTGCATTGCAAATTTCAGTGCGTATGGCCTGCTGCATATTCGAAGGGAGGCTTGTCGTGGGCGCGTCACTATGCGGCAGCAGGGAAAGCTGTCGGGCAACTTCTTCCCTGATGAAGTCTTTAATCTGGTTCGACAGAGTTCCTTGGTGAACGTTGCCATTGGCGAGTGCGACGGCCCAGATCGAATCTGGTGATGGGACACTCTGTTGGGCGATGGAACGCTGACGACGCAATTCATCGAAGCTCTGGCACAGGCTTACGAGGACTGCCACCGTGGTCGGGCTCTTCGCCAGCAACATCTGGAATGCGCCATCCTCGATGCCTTTGAGAATATGTCGAATTTTCTCTTCTTCAGGCATGGATGAGTTAACATGCCTGCAGAGGTCGAACACATCCTCAATATAGCTAGTAAAGGTCTCACCAGGTTGCTGGGCTCGGTGGCGCAGACGCTGGTCAGCGCGGAGCTTGCGGACCTCTGGTCGGCCGAACGCTTCGGTCACGAGGGTCTTGAAGGTGGACCAGCTGGTGATGGCGGTTTCGCTGTTGGTGAACCATAGCTTGGCAACGTCAGCCATGTAAAAGATGACATAGGCAAGCTTAGAGTCGTTGTCCCATTTGTTGCTGGCACTCACGCGTTCGTACAAGGAGAGCCAGTCTTCGACGTCTTGCTCACCACTGCCGCTGAAGATTGGTGGGTCCCGCTGACGGGTAGCACCGGGGCAGGTCGACGGGGCAGCCGATGGTGCTGGCTGTGCTGGGATGGGCTGGTTGGCGACTGCGTCAGTCATGTTGTACGGTAGTCTTTCGGCCAACTTGCGAGAGTGGAGCTCCAGGTCTGCTTAGGGATCTCAGCAGCCTCCACCAAATGCGATGATGTTTATTAGAACAGAGGAGTCACAACCAGGTCGCGACGGAAAATGGGCGAACAGCAAGTCTGGCAAAGGCGGCACAGGTTCTCGCGCAATCAGAGCACGGGCTTTTCGTTGTCTTCCGAAGGCGCATACGCGTTGGTGCGTATGCTCCACTACACATCCATCCATCCATCCATCCATCCATCCATCCAACATCCATCCATCCATCCATCCATCCATCCATCCATCCATCCATCCATCCATCCATCCATCCATCCATCTAGTGAACAATCGAAGTACCGACATCTCGCATATTTTGATCCTATGTTCATCAAATTGAAGTACCGCCATCCAGCAGACATTCCAAGGTCTAAACAAGAAGTGACACGGCCGGATTAAAGAAGTGGCATGCGCGCGCTTTCTCGCTGTCTGCGCTTCGTGTCTAGTTCCCACCTTTCACCGGCTCTAGTTCATGACATTACGGCCCAACCCTTGCTGAACCTTGATAAAACCGAGGAGGTTACGCCCAGCTAGTTTAACGTGGCAAGCCTTTCTGGTCACATAGTGCGCAAAGTGCATCCTTCTGATAGTAGTTTTGTTTAATAAGAATCAAGTTCAAGGCAAACTTTATGGGAGATTAAGCAACCGATACTTGTCTCTGCAAGTTATATTTAATCAGAAACAACTATCTTTTTTATTTATGATTAAAATGCATGAATTTCCTCCTCAATTCAAATGAGTGTGCGCGTGCCGATCCTCTAGCCTGGCTGTAGAGGTGGCTAGCCACTACTACGATGCAGCACTACTAGTGTATGCATCGCGGACGCATGACCCATGACCTATAGGGCCACTCACGAAGCTCCATAACAAATTTTAGTTAAACCGTGGAAGTTTTTGGGTGTCCAATGAGGAGCTTTTGGCCTCAAATGTTTTTTTTTCCAATAGCTTCATTATAGGCTTAGAAAACTTTTTGTTTGAAGCGGTACGAAACTAAGATGAGAGGAGGCGAGCTCTAAACCCTGCCGATCAACTGCGCAGCCTTCACAAGCCAAATCTCTTCCCTACTTTCTCCGACATCTGACCAAGAGGTCATGTGCGCATGACGTGAACGAAGAAGCCCAACCCCCAAGCACGCAAGCAGCGTTTTTTTTTGTTTTTTTGACCAGCGTTATATTGGGGTACATCAACACGTCTACTGCCTGTTTCTGCAGGACGGTTTGGAAACGCTGGCTTAGAAGCGGTCAAATAGATAAGCACATGAGTGCGCGAACACATAGAAGCGTTACTTTCGCTTCCACGGCTGTCGTCTGCTCGAAGCGCTGAGGGCGCGAACACGCACGCATGCGAAACGCCGGAAGATTAGCCCCGCATCTCTTTGCAATTAACAGAAAAAAAAGAGAAGTGCACATTCACTTATTGCGCCTAAATATTTATCTCGAGGTTTATTAATCTCTTCAAGCTACAAATTACATAAAGTATGCATGCCGTGTTAAATAATTTTCGCCATGTCACGTGCCACTGTTGGCAACACCAGGGTGCAGTCATCTACCTAAAGAACCAAGGTCACTGCACCGCCATGTACGTAGGGCCATTGTTACGTGCACATCATGCCCTCAATCCCTGGGCGTGCGCCAACGAAGATAAGGGGGAGCAGCATTCATCTTGAAGTTTGACTCATTTCCGAAGCGTGTGGCGTTAAAAATTTTAACACACGTGATCGGGAACTTTCCATCTACGCATAGCGCGTGTCAGCTTAAAGGTGTCAGGCCTGGAGAGTGGCCCTTTAAAAAGCTTTACCTCTAAAAACCAGTAACAGAAGGACACACCTTGAGCACTATCTGACCAGGACAGGTTGCCACGTTGAACTCGCAGGGCGTAACCTGCCTTGTTTTAGCAGCGGTGAAAGGTGGGAATTAGACACGAAGCGCAGCCCGTAAGAGAGTGCGCGCGTGCCGCTCCTCTGGTCCGGCCGTGCCACCTCTGGTTTAGTCCTTGGAATCTCCGCTGGATGGCGGTACTTGTATATTATGAATATATGATGAAAAGATGCGAAATGGCGGTACTTGTGTGTTCACTATATAGACGGACGGAAGGACTGACGCACGAATGGAGAGACGTACAGATGCACGGACGAACGGACGGATGGAAGGACGCAGGGATGAATGGCCGCATGGACGTATGCAGGGATTGACGGACAGACGGACGGACGGAAGCGCAAACGGACTGACGGAGGCATCGCCCCACTTTTCACCATGCAATTCGTGGATATGTTGGGATTTTTTTCTTTCTGCTTGATCTTTATCTTGCTGTGTTGCATTTTTTGTTTCTCTCTCTCTTCATCATTTTTTTTTTTGCCCAATGTGATGCAGTCACATATTTACCATTAAAGCTCGTTCTGCTGACGTGTCTGCACAGCCAAGAGATCGATTGGTAACTGGGTTTGAAGCCCACTTCATCGAGTCAGTTCATTTCTTAGATATATTTCTTCTCCAGCACCTATTATTCCCTCTTTTTTTTTTCCTCCAGTGCAGTGCTATAGGATAGGCAGGGTTACATTATCGCTCGACGGTGTTTAGTCAACGCCACCGGGCTAAGACCGAACTTAAAAAAATAGATTCGTCAATCCCACGTACAATGTGAATCCATGAAACACGAATGAGGAAGGTTGATATACCACTTTCAAATCACCACAGCTTTAAGAAGTGGAGGTAAATTATGCCGTACACAACTTCCGTGTTGTGATTGGTATGTTTAGACGTGTCGTTTACCTTCTTCCTCCATTCACGCCACTTGATGCCAAATTTAGTTTATGTGGAGCTAGCGAAACGGCCTCGAGTACATCATAAAGGGCCAAATATGCTCCAACGTAACGATGACATGCGCGGCCGCTGGGAAAAGCGACGCTACGTTAGCAAAACGCGAGCACTCTGATGCCAAGCTTGACCGGCGCGACCATCGTCCGTCTTCGCGGCCCTACGGCAACTGGCGCGAGATGCGACACGCTGCATTTGGCGCTAATGCGTTACCCAGACAGCACTGCGTCTGCTTATTTTGAGACGGAGGGACGCCGGACACGCTGAAATGCGCATGCGTCAAAGCAATACAGCGAGTATATGGCAGGACTGGCGTCTGGCGTGCCAACGCCGGTGCGCACGCTCTCTGGGTCACGTCGAAGTGTGTTGGAGCCTTGACTGCGGCATGCAGTCATGTTCTCACATGACACGCTTCTCATGATTATCATGTTTGCATCAGTCACATACCTTTGTCATCCATTGCACCAGTCACATACCTTTGTCATCCATTGACGTCACGTAATACCAATTTTTGCATATGTGAAGCTAGCGAAATGGCCGCGAGTGCATCATGAGTGAGGCATGTAGTCATGTTACATGACTCGTATCTTATGATTATCGTGTTTGCACTAGTCAGATACCTTCGTTATCCATTCACGTACCGTAATACCAAATTTGGTATATGTGACGCAAGCGAAATGGCCGAGAGCGCATCGTGATCATGGAATGTAGTCAGGATGTTATATGACACGCATGTCATGATTTTCATGTTGCGACTTGTCGCTTCTATTCGCCATGCAATCATGTCATACCATACCAGTTTTGTAACATGGCATATGAACGAAACCACCGCAAGAGCAGCAAGACCATGAAATGTATATCATGCATTCACGACGTACGTTTCATGATTTCCGTGGTATGACTAGTCAAATATGATCGTCATATAGACATGCTTGCGATACCAGGTTTGGTATCTATACCATTACCCAAACGGCCAGGAGAGCTAGAAGTCGTAGGTGGCTAGATAGATAGATAGATAGATAGATAGATAGATAGATAGATAGATAGATAGATAGATAGATAGATAGATAGATAGATAGATACGCTCAAAGTCGCCGTAGTTCGCGAGGAAATTTTTTGCATTTAATTATTGTGCGGTTATTAAGATACATCTCAAACTAAGCAAATTATAATTGACCGGAGATGGCTATTTATAATTCATTGCGTAAAATTGAAGCAACAGCAGCTCTACTGATATTATTTCTACCTTTCTTAAAATTAGGACCCAACAAGTTGAGCAGTCTGTTTACGGTGATCGGTTAACCAGCTGACCCCTGAAAGAGTATGAGCTGTTTTCGCGGCACCGCAGGATCCAAGTTTTAAGTCAGGCCAATCCCCTGCCTTTCCTGTCCGATTCATGCCAACAAAGCCGCTATAAATCTCCAAAGCCTCGCCAACAATACAACACGTGTTTGTGCTCGTGCGAACGCTCTTGGTCGTATAGTGTATGTCAGGCTGTGACTTCCGCGATGAGCTACGGCAGCACGCCTGTGAGTTCTAATCACGGATGCCATGATCAGGGCTTGCACGTTTTCATAAAAGGCGCGAAAACCAGACGCGTCCCGAAGTCATACAGCGACCTGCATATCGCGGCCCATGCGTGTTCGCACGGTTTGCTGCGTAGAAGCGTGTCGCCACTGGAAGAACGCGGTCGAGCGCCTGTGGTGCGATGTATCGACGTCCGCGTTGCACAGAAAGCGCCAACGCACCTGCAGCGTCTTCCTTTCAATCACATCTGGTGCTGGTGCGTTCGTTCACCACACTGCAAAGGAAGCAGCAGTTTCAACTTTCGCTAATTCTTTGGCAGAAATACGTCGACGTTGGACGACACCGTGTTTTCTCAAGTACGTTCGTTTCTAAAGGTACGCAATTTTATATGTAACTAATATGCTCGAATTTAGTATTCACATGTATTTATTTCCCACTGCAACGTTACGGTACGCATGGCTGTGGGTAAAGTTGTGCCGGAATGGAATCTCAAAGGCTTTAGGGCTTATTGCGAGCTGGCCTACAAGTAATATTCTTGCGTACCATTGGTGAATCACATATATCAAGTCTGAGGCCCATGGGACATCTTTATGTTCTCTTTTAGTAGATTACCTTGTACTCTAAATCATTATCCCCTTTTACTAAACACACTATGTCGTTTGATGTTTCCATATACGTCCGTTTATTTGAAGTCTTTTTTGTCAATCTCGCAAGCGTTTTTCAGGCAAGCAAGTGTCACGTCGAATCGTTACTGATGTTAATCGTCTGTAACATATTAAACGCACGAAAACATAATCACTGATATTTCAGAGCATAGTGCTTCGTAACCTAAATTGTTAGTGACGAGTTTGTAGGCAAGTGATTTATATGCTATCCGCAATTCGTCTCCACCGTGAAGGTGGCGTTCGTCTGTGACATACTTTTTTTCTTAATAGAATTCGGAGTAATGTAGCTGGTTTGATTGCACTGTAGAGTGCACTGCGCGTTCATTAAAATGTGGCCGATCAACATGTGATACCGCTATGCCGGTAAGGAAAGCGAATTGTTTGAATTTAATTTACTTATTCATTCATTTATATATAGACACTTGAATGTCCCACTTGGGCATTACATAGAGGAGCTGGAGATTTTAGTTGAATACATACATTTCAAACAACACAAAAACCGTCTGAAATACCTAATTAACGGATCGCACTTACGCCTAACTTGCGAAAAAGTGTTGATGAGGTAAAACACCTATCGTTTCTTTTGCAAGTAATTCTTATATGCAGAAACGCTAACAGCTGAGCCTCGATTGCTTTCTTGAATATATCCAATAACCTGGAAAAAGAACAAACAAAACGAGAAAGAGCTGTGGAAAATTGTAGCTTATCGTATTACAGAAGTCTTCATGAAAAGAAACTGAAAGTGCAAAAGTGCATCCTCATGTGTGCATGCAGCAGAGCTGTTGTATAGTAGAGCTGTGTGAATGTAGCAGAACACTGCGAATGTGATCATGGCCACAGAGTGACGATGCTACTGCTGAGCTTTACTATAAAGAGCAACGCTTTGCACTTTACTTATAAGGCTAGAAGGCGCTAATTATAAAGAAATTCTAAATATAAATAAATATAATATGGAAAGACGATACGTATCGAGGCAGAGCAGTGCCAGCCAGTCAGTTGGTTTATTCACGTGTGCATACAATAAGATTTCACGATAGGTAAACCCACGCTGCCTAGTCTTTGCGTGCAATTAAATTAGTTTAGACATGAATTCTTCTCAAAGAAGTGTGTATTAATAATCTTTGTCGCCGTCGCTTCACTCGGCACTGCCAATGAAGGTATCAGCAATATAACTTCCTTTCCTCACAAAGAAAACAAAAAAAAAACATCACAGCAGATCCACGGCATAAATGATGATGAGTGGGGCGAAGCGTCCATCAATCCGTCAATGCTTCCATACGTCCGTACGTGAGTCCGTGTGTCTGTCTGTCTGTCCATCTGCCTGTCTGTCGGTCCGTCCATGCGTCCTTCTGTCCATCTAGTGAACTCTTCAAGTATCGCCTTCTCGCTTCTTTTTTATCATATATTCGTCATATACAAGAACCACCATCCAGTGGACGATCCCAGGACTAAACGAAAGTATGTACTACATTTCTTCTGTCAGCACTTTGTCAACACCGAGAGCGTGATGACGACGCCTTGCTACGTTTTTCGTAACATGTGGACATGTGGATATGTGCCCTAGGGTGGGTGTGTGCAGTAGGGTTGACAGGCGGGCTAGTTTTACAAATTCATAATGGAATAGTTGGAAGCGCAAACCAACGGGACACAAGAGAAGAGACAAACAGGCGCAGGTGTTTGTCTCTATAATAATAAATTGACCATCAAAAGCCATTGATCATCAAAAGCAGATCCACCTCATTTCACTCGACTTTTCAAAAGCAATCGACCGCTTTTCGCATCAAAGTTTAACAATTAAACTGCAGGCGACAATGGACATAGGACCAATCACAAAATATAATAGCGCATATCTGACCGAGCGAACGCAGTTCGTAAAAAAAACCAGCAAACATCGGAGATATCAAAACTTACATCAGGTGTACCGCTTGGGCAGCGTCTTGGCCCCTATTTTATTCTTTATATTTATCAACGATTTGCCCAGCCCATTGGAACGAACATGAAGCTTTTCGCCGACGATTGTATTATTTACAAAGATATTATCTCTCCTTCGGACCATATTGCTCTTAGCAATGCTCTATCAGTATCTAATTGGTGCACGAAATGGCAGATGACCCTAAACGTAAAAAAACAGCTTTGTTAAGAAAATCGCGTAAACAAGCGCTATCATATTTTGACTACACTATTAACGACACGCGACTAACTTCCCTAAAGCAGCATAAGTACCTAGGACTAGTGACTTCTAGTGATCTTAGATGGGAGGCGCATGTTAACTAAGTTACATCTTCAGCCTTAAAAAGATTATTTTTCCTAAAAAGATGAGGGCGCGCTGGTCGCCGAAGAAAGCGGACGCGCATCACGTCGGCTCCGTCTTCCAAGAACTATTTGCCAGTGATTTTCGGTCATTCAGCCCATGAATTTTACAACAACGCGTGCGGAAAGCGACCAGGATTCCACTGACACCAAAATTCAAGGTTGGAAAAGACTTTTTGCCGGATTTGAGAAGTTTTCAACCCGCCCCTTTGGCCCGACGCTCACGAAAGCCGGCCGTCCGACGAGACGCGCTGAGCGTCTCCTCTGACGCGGGCGCTTTCTTCGCCCAACAACGATGGAAGTCCAAGTGAACGGGGAGGATATCTCCCCCGAAGAGTTTTTGGAGGGCACGGATTGGTGCACCATTGGATCTAAGACCCAAGTTAACCGCGCAAACGCGCAGAGCAACACCCAGAACGGAGCCCCCTCCTGCACCGGCGAGGGAGCGGACTTCAACCGACAGCGTTCGCGTCGACAACCGCGTAACATCAAGCAGCAAGTCATTAGAAAGAGCAAAATGCCACTACTCCCACGGAGCGATTTCAAGATCGTGATACGACCACGAGGAGGCCTTGACGTGGCCACCACTGGAACCGTGTGCCTCGCATCGGCGAGGCACACGGCCCTGATGCTAAACGCGGGCCGGCTATCTCCCTTAAAAAGTCAGTACGTTCCAAGCGTACGCGTGCAGCAACAGGCGACACCCGAGTGAAGGCACTCGAGGCGCGCGTGAGCAGTCTCGAGGAAACTATCACCACGACTATCACGTGTACGATTCAACAGAGCTTGGAGAGCATTTATCTCAGATTGTCCAGATTAGAGGCTGCCAACAGCGCGCTGGTGACGTCGCATAGCGAAGCGGCGCCACACATGTAGTACCACATAACTATGGCAAGACACCCTTCGAAACAAAAACATACAATATGGCGGTGGAACTGCAGAAGTTACAAAAACAAACGAGCGCACCTACAACAATACCTGAAAACGATCTCCGAACGCCCAGACGTCATTATACTGCAGGAAACAAACGGCCCCGCCAAACTTTCAGGGTACCAGTCTATAACAGGCAAGAAGGAGAATTCAAACGTCACCACACTGCTCAAGCCAGAGCTCACGGTTATCGAACACGACACCCAAGTCAAGGATATTGAAAACGTCCTCGTAGAGCTCATTCCACCGCGTAAGACGCCCGACAGCATCTTCTTACTCAACGTCTATAGCAGTCCGAGATGCCGCAAACACCGCTTTCACGTCCTCTTCAAACGAGCACTCGATATCGCCCAGGGGCAACAACTCTTCATTGGAGGCGACTTCAACGCGGTGCATACGGCGTGGGGTTACAAACACGATCAGCCGAAAGGCAGGCATTTGTGGGAAACGGCGCAACTTGCCGGCCTCGAGCTGGTCACTGACCCAGCGGCACCAACTAGGCAGGGCAACAGCGTCAGCACTGACACCACGCCTGACCTTACCTTTACGTGCAATACACGAAAGGTGACTTGGAGAAACACCATGCAAGACTTGGGCAGTGACCATTACATTATCTCTATAGAAGCAGAAGGCGGCCCACAGGAACACAATGCCAGTCGCCAAATGAAGATCACCAATTGGGAACTACTACGAAAAAATCGAGACAAGCAACAGATTGAAGACATCAAAAACATTGAGCAATGGACCGAGCAACTTCGGCGCGACATGGAGAGGGCGACGCAAATGATGCCGTCAACAGCTGGGCTTGATAGAATAGACATCTGGTTACTGCACATGTGGCAAGCCAAGACCCAACTGCATCGCCATTGGAAACGACAACGACATAATAGTAGACTGCGAAAACGAATAGCACAGCTCAACAAAGAAATAGAAAAGCACGCACTTAACCTGCAACAACAGCAATGGGAAGAGAAATGCGCGCAGATGGATGGTCAGCTCACTACGAGTCGCACATGGCAGATACTGCGGTACCTCATAGATCCCGCGAACACCAAGACCTCACAGAGGCAAGGCATATGCAAAATCATACACGCTTACGGGGGAACGGAGCAAGATTTCCTACGGGAAGCGGAACTCCATTACATATCCCAAACGCCCCCGCAAGTACATCCGGACTACAGGGGAGAAGGCAACGCCATCCTAGACGAAGAATTCTCAATTTCCGAAATCAAGGCGGCCCTCGTCAAACTCAATACCAAGTCAGCCCCAGGCCTAAATCGAATATCGAACAGGGCACTGCGCAACCTCGATTACAGATCGCTAGAGAAACTCAAAGGTTATATTAACGAGTGTTGGGTGCGTGGAAAGTTACGCCAGCAATGGAAAGAAGCGCAGATCATACTTATACCGAAACCCGGCAAAAAATTGCAGCTGCAGAACCTGCGCCCTATCTCCCTAACATCATGTGTAGGTAAACTGATGGAACATGCGTTCCTCAATAGACTAACAGATTACCTCAAGGACCACAACCTATTACCACACACAATGATTGGGTTCAGACGACATCTCTCCACACAGGATGCTCTTCTGCAACTAAAACATCAAATCATAGAAAATCCTGGGTGCTCAACGAGAGCCATCCTTGGCCTGGACCTGAAGAAGGCCTTCGATAACGTTCGTCACGACGCCATATTGCGACAAATAGACAGATTGAACCTCGGAATGCGAGTCTACAACTACGTCCGAGACTTCCTCACGGGAAGAACCGCACGCATGCGAGTGGGACAGCTAGAATCAAATCAAATCAACATTGGAAGCTCGGGTACACCGCAGGGCTCGGTGATCTCGCCGATGCTCTTCAACCTCGTCCTGCTGGGGTTACCCGAGAGATTACATCAAATTGATGGACTGCACCACACGCTATACGCGGATGATATTACGATCTGGACGACAACTGGCAGTGACGGAGAGATCGAGGATCGCTTACAGGCGGCCATAGAATGCGTGGAACATTACCTCGTAGGCACGGGACTCACGTGCTCTGCCGAAAAATCCGAATTACTGCTATATAGACCGGTGAAAAAGGGACGCCCACACAAAAACTACGTACTTTCAGAAAAACAAGAAATCAAACTAACATCATCAAACGGCTCACCAATCCCAATGGTAAAGAAGATCCGGGTACTGGGGATGATGATTGAGCAGAACGGCGGCAATGGTGAAGCACTGCGCAAGATAATGGCAAAGGCCACCAGCACGATGCAACTCATCCGACGCATCACGAACAAACATGCGGGCATGCGCGAAGGCAGCGTCATACGACTCATACAAGCCTTTGTTATTTCCCAACTAGTGTACACGGCACCGTTTCACAAATGGACAGTTGCGGAAAAAGACAAGCTTAACGCCCTGATACGCAAGACGTACAAGTTCGCGTTGGGACTGGCGCCCGGAGTTAGCACCAGCAAACTCCTAGAGCTAGGGTTGCATAACACCCTCGAGGAACTCGTGAAGGCGCAACAAGTTTCCCAGCTCGAGCGCCTATCCAAGACCCGCCCAGGCCGACACCTACTCGAAAAACTTGGCATCACGTACCATACGCAGCACGGCATCAAAGTCGAAATTCCAAGATCGGTACGCGAGCAAGTATACGTACCCCCATTGCCTCGCAACATGCACCCCCAACACCATACGGGACGGCGTTAAAGCCAGGGCACAACGCATTACTCAAAGCTACTCCAACGACACTGTAGCGGTTTTCACTGATGCTGCGTGTTATACCAATAAAAAGAGTTTCGTGGCGGTAGTTACCGGCCATCGTGGCAAGTACATCACAAGCCTCACTGTGAACACGGTACACGCTGAAGCGGCAGAGGAAGCGGCTATAGCACTGGCCCTCACACAGACCAATGCCACATTCGTGATTAGTGTTTCGCAAACAGCAATTCGCAATTTTGCCAACGGACGCATCTCGCAAGAGGCGTTTCACATACTCCGACGACATCCCATACATCCAGGAGAGGTCGACTTCGATAACCGAAAGCACCTGTTATGGATCCCGGCACAGACCGGACTGAGCACCCCCAACGAAGCGGCTCACCGCGTTGCTCGAGGCCTCACTCACCGAGCATCGCCGGAGGACGACGATCCCCCACGGGGAACTGCAGACATCTGGGCATGGGAGGATCGTATGACCAGGTTTCACGACATCACCACACATTACCAGTTACAAAGACGCATATACCCATCTCCTCACGAAAGGCTAAACAGAGCGCAAGCGGTACACTTCAGACAATTACAAACAGATTCATACAGAAACCCTAGACTCATGCACGCCATGTATCCAGACATATACACTACAAACAGATGCACGTCATGTGGCGAGGTTGCCACCCTTAGTCACATGCTGTGGGAGTGTCTGGGCCTAATAAACACTTCGAACAGTGCCGATTTATCTGACTCTTCCACCACCAGCCTCCGCTCGCGTTGGAAGGCCGCACTGCTCAGCTCGAACCTGACAGCACAACTCTGGGCCGTCCAGCGTGCCGAGGAAGCCGCTTCGAGACAAGGTCTCGGAACCGCATCATCGGTGGGTGCCCAGGCTCACTAAAAAACGCCGGACTCGAATCGTCTGGATTCGACAAATAAAGTTTATGTTCTTCCTAAAAAGATGACTACGTTCTGCACCCCCTCAAAAAAAAAAATATTAACCTATGAGACATTATTCCACCCATTATTAGAATACGCCAACTTAGTCTGGTTCCCGGCAACAACGAACATATTTGAAAAGCTAGAAGGGGTACAAAGGAAAGCAGCTAGATTTACGTATAATAAATACAGTTTGCTCGACTCACCCTCTGAACTGATCGCAAGAACCGGGATACTATAACATTACGAAATCACGCTAAACTCGCACGCCTAAAAATGCTCTTCTAGCTTATTCATAAGCAGCTAAACATTGGCAGCTCGAGATTTATATAAACTTTAGAAACCAGACAGACACGTCATAAACTTCCACTAACATTACAAGAATACCGTTTCAGCACCAACTGCTTCAAGTATTCCTTCTTCCCACCATCAATTAGAAAATGGAACAAACAGATTGCCCGCTTGTCTGATTGATACTAAAGATTTGAATACTTTTGAACTTTACTTAAAAACCACATTCATGACACTCATGGCTGAAATGATGTTTTTTTATGCTTCTTTTCTTGCTTGTACAGTTCTTGGTTGCTTTTTGAATATGTCAGTGTTATCAGTGGATTACGTAGTATAATATTTTCGTGAATATCAACCAGACATAGGTTGTGCTTTCATACTGTTCATGTATCATTATAGAATATCTGTAGTCGCGAATATTCGCATGTAAGTAAGTGCAAGTGTATCTATTGTGTATTTGGTTGTATATGTATTTCTTGTGTATTTTGTTTGCCCTCCTGCGATAGTACCCATTGGGACTGGCAGTATGTGAAAATAAATAAGTTATTATTATTATTATTATTATTAATATTATTATTATTATGAGAATAAGTGTTTACTAAGGCGCAAGCTCTAGGCTCCTCGTGAAATATACACTTTCATATTACACTTTTGTTATGTCTTCTTTACTGCTCACTGCGTTTTAAATCTCGCATTGGCGCAGGGGCCCGCCGTGGTAGTCTAGTGGTTAAAGTACTCAGCTGCTGACCCGCAGGTCGCGGGATCAAGCCCCGGCCGCGGCGACTGCATTTCCGATGGAGGCGGGAATGTTGTAGGCTCGTGTGCTCAGATTTGGGTGCACGTTAAAGAACCCCAGACAAGGTTCATTTTGGCGTTGCATAAATGGTTGCCAGACTGAAAGGGTTGTTGTTGCCAGACTGCCGCTATATTTGGCTGAAAAGTTTTTTTGTAGTTGTGGCTTCTTCGTAAGAGTTTGGTGCTATCCGCGATGCAATTCTTGGCTGAAAATTTTTCTCCTGTAGTTGTGGCTTCTCCGTAAGAATATGGTGCTATCCGCGGTGCATTTTTCGGCTGAAAATTTTTCTCTTGTAGTTGTGGCTTCTCCGTAAGAGTTTGGTGCTATCCGCGGTGCATGAGCGACGCTGGCCGTTTTAATTAACGGAATGAACCGAGCCTAGCAGAAGTCGCGCGTGGTGCTGCCGTGCAATTAAGAGGCCGCTTTGATTCCATTTTAATTACCGGAATGAACCACGCATTACACAATTCGTTTTATTTACGGAATGAACTGCGCCTAGCAGAAGTCGAGCGCGGCGCTGCTGCGCAACTAAGAGGCCGTTTTAATTAACGGAATGAACCACGCCTAGCAGAAGTCTAGCACGGTGCTGCTGCGCAATTAAGAGGCCGTTTTAATTAACGGAAGAAGCGCCCAATACAGAAGTAGAGGCGCGTTCTGTTGCTGTGTGCGCAGCTGTGTGATTAAGATATCGCGTCTCAGTATTAGGGATTACGGGGAAAACTGAATAGAGTCGCAGGAGGTGATGCGCTGCGCCCCTCCCCCCTTACTTTCTTTTTTTTCCCTCTCTCAGCTGATCGTGTCGCGTCGACCGTGCGCTGCGACGGGGGACGCTACGCTTCCCCTAGCTGTGTCAGCACAAGACATATCGTTCGGACTCGTATATACATGTGATGAATAAGCGTTCCAAGGCTGGTTAATCGGGGTACGTCGGATATGCTACAGCTATGTACGCCTGGAAGGCTGATTTATCGAAGCAGACGGAGCGAATTAAGCGCGACTTGCGCGTACGTGTAAATGGGACCCGGCCGACGAGCCGCCGTCGCTTACAGGGCCCCACCCACAATAAGCACAAATTGTCTCTCAGCTCAAGAGCGCAGTATAAAACAAAGGGGTGGGTACATAAGAATAAAATGGCATGTCTCACTACACGCTCATCATTCACGATATGGCAGGGATCCCTAAACAGGATATCGGCGAGCGATCACCTCCGTTAATCGAAGGAAAGGGTCTTTCACGTTGAGACGTCCAACGACTAAGTACGTCTCGAGAGGCAAAAAAAAAAGGGGGGGGGGGGGCTTGCCTCTCTGTACCCTGCATCGTGAGTGTCCCGCGGAGCTGGGACAGCTAGCTGTTTCCTGCAACCATTGTACCTGAAGTGTGGGTTTGCCCGTCTTTTTTTTTTTTCCGGGGCAATTGCATGTGACGACTTACTGCATCCTGGGTCACCATAATTAAGCCGAGGTCCTTGCGGATTCCTCATCACTCGGATGTCGGTGGCTGCTTCTGTGCTGTTCCCCACTGTCTGCAGGTCGAACTGCCGCTCGAAGCGATGGCGTCTTCGACAGTCCAATAACGCGACGGCTCCTGAAATGGTGACAATGTACTTTGCACAACTAACGTTACGGCATTTCATAAGGATCACGATCCTAAAGCTTAGGCATTGCGACCGAGATAGGGAGCACCAAATAAGGAAATTTAAGAGGTTTACGTGAGCAAGTTTGGCCATGTCTCGACGCCCAATGCACCGAGGTGGAGTACGTGCCCTGGGTGGTGTACTGTTTACGTGATACGTTGGTCACATCACGTAGCATCACGTAACGTCGTTCGCACTCCCGCTCAAGTCACCGTTGTTGTGGAGAAGGAGGGGCACCGAAGTGGAGTACGTGACCTAGGTGTTGTACGATTCGAGGCGTCTTCGCCTATCCCGTATTTTCACACATATGCTCGCGTCGCGTCGGAGCCGTGACCCACCCCCTCTTTCTCCGCAGACACTCGCGTCGCGTCGGGGCGGCGCCATGTCAACCAACGTTAGAGGTACAAAAAGGTTTTTTTATGTTTTTTATTCCAGGCGTCTTTGCCCACCGCCTCCCTCTTTCTCCGCAGACACTCGCGTCGCGTCGGGTCGGCGCCATGTCAACCAACGTTAGAGGTCCAAAAAGGTTTTTTTCATGTTTTTTTTTATTCCAGGCGTCTTTGCCCATCCCGTCTTTCTCCGCAGGTGCTCGCGTGGCGTTAGGGCCGTTGCCCATCCACTCTTTCTCCGCAGATGCTCGCGCCACGTCGGCTCGGCGCCGTGACCCACCCCCTCCTTCCCCGCTGATGCTGCATCACGTAGGCGCCCTGTCAACGTTAGAGCGCTCTATCCCCCTTTCACCCCATGACCCTTATAAAATGCCGTAACGTTAGCCATGCAAGCTACACTGTTACCAGTTCAGGAAGCGTCTCGTCATGGCCGCCCCACGGTTACACCCCAGCATTGTCGAAATCGCCGACATCATAAGGTACCCTGCCGCGGAAGAGGCCTTCCTTCGTGAAATCGGACTGTCGCCTGCGCCATCGCTTCGACCGGCAGCACATTCTTCCCGGGACGACGGTGTACAGCGACGAGTGGGCCGCGTACCAGTGCATACCCAGACTTGTGGATGCCAACGGAACACCGCTAAACTTGGACTGGCACACCGTGACCCACAGTGTCAACTTCGTTGATCCTACGACAGGCGCCAACACGCAAAGGATTGAAAGTGAATGGCAAAAGGCCAAGCGCCGTCTCGTTCGCAACAGCAACAAGACGACTACCTCACTTATGCCGTCTCATATCGCCTGGCTTTGGTGGAGATCAATTAACGCACGTCCCAACGTGAAAGACCCTTTTCTTCGATTAATGGAGGTAATTGCTCGCCGGTATTCAGTTTAATTGTGATTAGCGCGTAGTGAGACATATTGTCATTTTATTCTTATGTTTATGTTGTCATTATGTAGTATTATTATTATTGTCATTATTATGTTTATTATGTCATTTTATTCTTATTTTTGTATACTAAGCTCTTGAGCTGAGAAACAATACACAATCATTATTTGGAATTTTGGTAGTTTGTGCTCATTGTGGGTGGGGCCCTGTAAGCGACGGTGGCTCGTCGGCCGGGTCCCATTTACAGGTACGCGCAAGTCGCGCTTAATTCACTCCATCTGCTTCGATAAAGCAGCCTTCCAGGCGTACATAGCTGTAGCATATCCGACGTACCCCGATTAACCAGTCTTGGAACGCTTATTAATCACATGTATATACGAGTCCAAACGATATGTCTTGTGCTGACACAGCTAGGGGAAGCGTAGCGTCCCCCGTCGTAGCGCGCGGTCGACGCGACACGATCAGCTGAGAGAGGAAAAAAAAAAGAAAAGTAAGGGGGGAGGGAGGCAGCGCATCACCTCCTGCGACTCTATTCAGTTTTCCCCGTAATCCCTAATACTGAGACGCGATATCTTAATCGCACAGCTGCGCACACAGCAAGAGAACGCACCTCGACTTCTGTAATGGGCGGTTCATTCCGTTAATTAAAACGGCCTCTTAATTGCGCAGCAGCGCCGCGCTCGACTTCTGCTAGGCGCGGTTCATTCCGTAAATAAAACGAATTCTGTAATGCGCGGTTCATTCCGTTAATTAAAACGGCCTCTTAATTGCGCAGCAGCGCCGCGCTCGACTTCTGCTAGGCTCGGTTCATTCCGTTAACTAAAACGGAATTAAAACGGCCTTTTATTGCACGGCAGCACCACGCTCGACTTCTGCTAGACTCGGTTCATTCCGTTAATAAAAACGGCCAGCGTCGCTCATGCACTCGCGAAATGCACCGCGGATAGCACCAAACTCTTACGGAGAAGCCACAACTACAGAAGAAATCTTTTAGCCAAATTTAGCGGCAGTCTGGCAACAACCACCCAAAATTCTGGCAACAAATTTATGCAACGCCAAAAGGAACCTTGCCGAACCCCATGTGGTCGAAATTTCTGGAGCCGCCCACTACGGCGTCTCTCATAATCATGTGGTGGTTTTGGGACGTTAAACCCCACATATCAATCAATCGTGGGTGCAGGGATTCCAGTCAGGCATGTCTTTTCGCCTTATAGGATGAATGCAAAAAAATCATAAAAGTGCGCTTCTATAGCTATCGCCTAAACCATATAGCGTCCCTCGATGATCACCTTTCAGGACGCACGTTGCTTCTACTCGGTGGGCAGATGGCCCCGGTAATCAAGCAGGAAGCCCTTGCGATAAAGAAAGAAGATCCCGAGGAATGGGAAGCGCCCTCGACTTCAGACTCGAGGACTCAACTAGACAAAGGTTGGGCTTTCATAGTCTTCATGTATCATTATAGAATATCTGCAGTCGCGCATTTTCGCATGTAAGTGCAAGTGTATCTATTGTGTATTTGGTTGTATATGTACATCTTGTGTATTTTGTTTGCCCTCCTGCGATAGTACCCATTGGGACTGGCAGTATGTAAAAGTAAATACGTTAATAATAATAATAATAATAATAATAATAATAATAATAATAATAATAATAATAATAATAATAATAATAATAATAAGATATTATTATTATTATTATTATTATTATTATTATTATTATTATTATTATTATTATTATTATTATTATTATTATTATTATTATTATTATTATAAGGAGAATAAGTGTTTACTAAGGTGTAAGCTCTAGGCTCCTCGTGAAATATACACTTTCATATTACAGTTTTGTTATGTCTTCTTTACTGCTCACTGCGTTTTAGGTCTCGCATTGGCGAAGGGGGCCCGCCGCGGTGGTCTAGTGGTTAAGGTACTCGGCTGCTGACCCGCAGGAAGCGGGATCGAGCTCCGGCCGCGGCGACTGCATTTCCGATGGAGGCGGGAATGTTGTAGGCTCGTGTGCTCAGATTTGGGTGCACGTTAAAGAACCCAATGTGGTCGAAATTTCTGGAGCCGCCCACTACGGCGTCTCTCATATTGATGTGGCGGTTTTGGGACGTTAAGCCCTACATATCAATCAATCGTGGGTGCAGGGATTCCAGTCTGGGATGTCTTTTCGCCTTATAGAATGAATGCAAAAAAACCATAAAAGGGCGCTTCTATAGCTATCGCCTAAAGCACTTAGTGTCCCTCAATGACCACCTTTCAGGACGCACGTTGCTTCTACTTGGTGTACAGATTGCCCCGGTAATCAAGCAGGAAGCCCTTGCGATAAAGAAAGAAGATCCCGAGGAATGGGAAGCGCCCTCGACTTCAGACTCGAGGACTAGTAAAGAGGCCAAAGAAGATGGGCTGAAAAAAAATTGCCCGCAGCTTCCCTCGGGGGAACACTGAGGAGGATGCGGACCATATAATTGGTTAACGGGGTGTTAAAGTGCGACTTACTTGGGTCGATGGCTAAATTGGTTAACGTGGTTGTGAAATGGGGTGTTAAATTGCGACGTACTTGGGTCGATGGCTAAATTGGTTAACGTGGTTGTAGGAGGGGGTGTTAAATGAGTGAACACGCACACACGTATGCGAAAGGGCGGCGCTGGTCGAAGGGACGTCGATCATTGTGTTTGTGGATTCGTTGGAATTCATTTCACCGCGACCTTGGACGTCGACGCGCCGTACAAACCAACCGACGAGCGGCAACTGAGCGAGCGAGCGCCGACCTTGAGTATATATACAGCACGACGGCGCATGCACTGTCAGCTGTTGAATGTTCTCGAAGCGCGACGCCACATGCGCGTCCACTGGAGAATCAGGAGAATTGTAGATGTCGAACGCGGTGTGTAGAGGAGGAAGGGTGCACAGATGGTGGAGGAGTGAAGCGCGCGCGGTGTGTAGAGGAGGAAGGGATGCACAGATGGTGGAAGAGTGGGCGACGGCGCGACGGCCCATGCGCGCGCGTCAGCTGTCGAATGTTCGAGAAGCGGTGCGGACGGCGCGGACGGCGCGGACGGCGCACTACAAGGCGCGAGTATAAGATGCTCCGCATCTAAAAGGCCGTGAATGAGGCCAGCTGGAAGGCAATCAAGGAGGAGAAGTGGCCGAGCTGGTGGACATGGAACAGTGAGTCATAGGAGATGGCTTCTTTAGCACTCGCGAAACAATTGCTGTGATAATTAAAATGCTACTATATTGGCTCATAATCATGACGATTAAGAAGACTCGACTTAACAGAACTTTATTAGCCCCGACAAAGAATACTAGTGTAGCTGCAGTAGTTGTGGTGTGACGTCACAGCAAGAACTCGCCCGCTCCGCCGCTGCTTTTCTTCGTTTTCTGTGATCATTATTCGCCCACTATTTGGAGTTACCGCGATAATTACTCCTCAATCAGGTGATGTAAGTCTTTCAAGGTATCAGGTGGAAGGTTCCATATCTAGGGAAAGGTATTCAAGCTGTAAAAATATTGTTTAAGAAAGGCCTAATTCCGTCTGAACGGGAAATTCACTATGAATATTGTCACGCTGGACAGCAAGACGCTTCTTGTTTTCAGTGCGTATTTCGAAAAATTGGCGCTGCGAAAATGTGCTCAGTGGTCATAACTTCAGTAAAACTATGCATTGATTTCCCGGATAAACATGGCCGCTTACGTGTTACGAAGGAATATCAGACGCTTTGAATTCATTAACTGCGTCGTAGTTTACAATGAAAGCCGTGTCTCCCTCATCCAAAAATCTGGACAATTTGCCATAAGGACGCCTTCTCGAACCGGAGAATTCACTCGAATCTCCCTGTTATAAAAACAATCATTTCCTATATTTGAAAAGTTATACAGAATAGCACGGCGGCACACACGATGGTGTCAGAAATGCCGAGATGCCGGCTTGCTCGGATCCCTCGCCAGATTTCTTCTCAATTGTCAGCGGGGATCGCGAAGTTGTAAACCTTAATCTGTGCGTGATGCTGGTCCGATCTGCTGTCGCGTCACCGAGGGAACTCTTAACTTCAGGTGCGATATATCAACGTTTGCAAAATGGACGGCAAGGTCGAATGGAATGTTTTACACGGTGCACTGAGCTATTGACGTAGGCCGCGCAATAATTAAACATCCCTTCGCTCACTGAGGCGACTACTTGGGTCACACGGCATGACTGCCTGCAGGTTCATGTTCAAGGGTAATCAACTGCAAATAAAGCCAGTGTTCGAGGTGGCTATGGAAAGCGTTACGAGCGAACAGCTCCTACAATGGTGCACGATGACAATCTGAGAGCAAGAACAGTTTCCGCACTTGACGTCAACCACCCTAACCTCGATAATTTCTAAAGCAGAGCACCGAAATTATTGCGAGAAAATAATGAAACTAAAAGGCATCGTTACTGAGCGAGCGCGCGAGAAAATCTGGCAACACCTGCGGTGGTTTGCTATAGGATGAGTGTATTCGAGATATTTTGCGAGTCTCGGCACTGCACGCTTCTCAATGCTTGACTGACCTGCAAAAAAAAAAAAAAACACGCTTGCCGTAAGTACGTGGTTGCGTCCCATCCAAATAACCCCAGCACAGGTGACACAGTCATATCTCTTAACATCACCGTAAACAACTTGCCCTGATGATTGAAATATAATGTCTCGTGTGTCCAAATCACACGAATGTGCGACAATGGGTTTGTTTTATTCCACTTCCGTCGTCTGCTGAGACCGCGAAATAAAGCAATCTTCAGCAGCGCGAGACACCCCTGATATCAATTTTCGTACGACAACGTACGCGTGCATATTTGCCCGAAGGAAAAGTATACGCTTTCTTTGAATGTTTTACCAGGAACATTATTGATGATGTTTTTATCGTCATTCATCTGTAGTCTGAGACAGGCAAATTGCGAATGCAAACAACGGAGCCACGAATTTAGTGAGTGCGCGTTTTCTCGCTTTCACAGCCAATTCATAATCATTTGGTGCCTTTTATGAGTTGTATTGCGTTTGTGAAGTCATGCAGCCAAATCATTTTCAGGACTAAATTATATAAAGTGTTGAAACACACCGAACGAGTTGCAGAGCTCACCGCGTGGTGTACTCATCCGCTGTTTGTATTAGCTGGCCATCGAGTGAATAAACAACGTCGAAGCAGTTAGTATATGTCATCTGTAAGTGTAAAAGTTGCACTGTAATTTAATAAAATATTTTCGGGGAAAGAAAATCAAGGCAGAATGGAACTCGACTACGCCTGGTATTAATTGATTGCGAAGGTGCCACTTTCATAACTCTTTGAAGCGAATCCCTTATGCAACAACACTCCGCAGGTGAACGCCAGAAGCTCAAGAAGGCAAAGGAAAAGTCGGCTGCCAAGAAGAATCGGAGGCGCAAGCATACCGTGGAGGCCGGCTGCAACGTGCCCTACCTGTGCGAGACGTGTGGCAGGTTGTTCGCCAAAAAGTGCGAGCTCGAGTGGCATCTGCGGGAGCATTCGGGCGTGTTGCCTCTGCCGTGCGGCCAGTGCTCCAGGCAGTTTCTTAACGGCCGAGTGCTGGCCAGCCACATCGCTAGGTGCCACTTACTCAAGCGCAATTAAACGTTTTGAAATGAGAGCGCACTATACTTAGACGAAGACAGAAAGACAAGGATAAGCGCTTGTCCTTGTCTTTCTGTCCGCGTCTAAGTAGTGCGCTCTCATTTCAAAACAATCATGTGTCACCAACTCGCCAACCATATTGGCAATTGAACGCTTCAGCGAGGTTTAGCTTTCGCAGCATCTGTCAAGCGTCGTGGTGCGTTCGTCGACACCAATTTTCGCTTGCACAGTAGTGTTTCAGTATGTAGTTTCTTCCCTCTAACGATCGTGGATTGGAATTCATTGCCAAACAGCATACTCAGCTCCGATAACCTTGTCAGTGATATAGAATGCCGTGTTTTGAAGTTTTCGCACTCTTCGCTCTTGCGGCTTCTACGTTTCTTGTTGCTATCACGTGTTTTGCTAGCCATATCTTTTAATCATTGTCATCCTAGTTTTTATCGTTTGTTTTGTTTCGTGTGTTGGCCTATTGTAATGTTTGTATTATTTAATTTTGCATTGTACGTGAAGACCATTCTGCTTGATCCCGTGATGTTCGGTTACAGTATTTCAAATAAATAAATAAACACGTGAGGCCTGTTGAAGTCTTCAGGGAATTACAGTAGAAATGGCGAGACGCTACATATATCATTCTGCTTATGGAGCCAGTAGTGCCTCGTGAAGCAGATGCATTGTCTTCTGTGCTTTTTCCAGTGTACGCACAATCGAAATGTAAATGCGAAGAATTTCTCAGCGAACTTCGGCGACTTTGAGCGTATCTATCTATCTATCTATCTATCTATCTATCTATCTATCTATCTATCTATCTATCTATCTATCTATCTATCTATCTATCTATCTATCTATCTATCTATCTATCTATCTATCTATCTATCTATCTATCTATCTATCTATCTATCTATCTATCTATCTATCTGTCTGTCTGTCTGTCTGTCTGTCTGTCTGTCTGTCTGTCTGTCTGTCTGTCTGTCTGTCTGTCTGTCTGTCTGTCTGTCTGTCTGTCTGTCTGTCTGTCTGTCTGTCTGTCTGTCTATCTAGGCGCCTATGACTTTTAGATATCCTGGCCGTTTCGCTACTGGTATCTATACAAAATTGCTGTGGCATAACAAGACTGCATGACGAGCATAACTGATTAGTCATAACATTAAAATCATGGCGTGTGTCATGAATGTAATGGTATACATTTATTGGTCTTGCTGCTTTTGCGGTGCTTTCGTTCACATGACAAGTTTCAAAACTGGTATGGTACAACATGACTGCATGTTGAACACAAGCGACAAACCCTCACGTGGAAATCATGACATGTATGTCATGTAACATGACTACATGCCACACTCATGATGCGCTCGCAGCAGTATCGCTAGCTTCAATTACACCAAACTTGGTATTACATCCCCTGAATAGTTGACGAAGGTATGTGACTGGTGAAAACATGACAATCATGAGATGCGTCATGTAAGAACATGACTACATGCCACACTCATGATGCGCTCGGGGCCGTTTGGGTAATTTTACCATACCAAATTAGGTATTACGTCACGTGAATAGACGACGAAGGTAAATGACACGTCTAAACATGATAATTTCAGCATGCGTGTCATCTAAAACATGACTACATGGTACGATCATAGCGCGCTCGTGGCCATTTCGCTAGCTCCACATATACCAAATTTGGTATCACGTAAGGTTAATAGAGGACAAAGCAAATGACACGTCCAAACATAATAATTTTGACATCGAAGTCACGTACGTCATAACTTATATGCGCTTCGTTACGTTTTGCTGATTTCAAGAAGACATACCAACCTTCCTGATTCGTGCTTCGCATATCATCGATTCCCAATGTACGTGGGATCACCATTTATTTATTTATTTATTTATTTATTTATTTATTTATTTATTTATTTATTACAACTACTTTCAGAGCCCGAGGGATTACATCAGAAAGGAGTGGGTAACATGAACATATACAAGTGTGCAAAAATACTTTTACTATAAGTACAAATTCACAAAACACGATGCCTTGAATGACACTTTTCAAATTAACATTACTAATTGTTACGATGGAAGCGGGAAGATGGTTCCATTCTCTGCTGGTCTGCGGGAGAAAAGGGAGTAGAATCTACGGTCCGCCAAATAATTCGTTGGGTGGAGCCTACAGTGAATGTGGTTGGTGAACGGGACGGTGGAGCGCTACACAATGCCACTTTCTACGGTCTAGAGGCCTTCATGAGCAATGTGCAAAATATATATAAATGAGCCGAAATATTGTGCATGTATTGAAAAGAAATTCAAATACAATTTGGTATGGCCTATAACATCGTTGCTGTGAATTAATTCCGCTCTAGAAGTTCAGAGAACTCTCTTGACAAGGTTTGGACCCTTTATAACCTGGGAGTGATTTAGAAACTTGGTGATAATATTACAAGATTGCGTGTTTCCTCTAACCTACGCCTCGATTGTATTGATTCAGGCGTATTTTCGTAGGAACACTGCCTATAATTACATTCTGGATCACATAGGCGCGCAAATGGTCCATCGATTGTATGTATCTTTTCAAGAAAACGCAGTTAAATATGCAGTAACCACAGCATTTCCTAATGCCTTGTCATGTTTACTGTATACCCTTTCGAACGTTTTCGGCTACAGAGGTTATAAACATTTCCGTAACTATACTTAGTGTGTCAGGGGTAGTAGAAGTTGGTTGTATCGGACGGGTCGTAGATTGTGTTATGCTTTAATTGTGACATTTTGATGAAAAATATAGTTGGAATATGACTTCCTGTATTCAATTGGAATAACAGTTTAATACTACGTCACGCCACACGTGCACGTAACTACCAACGTGTTACAATGTGGGCCCAATTAAGACATCAAATGCAAGCCTTAGTTCACACTCAGCTCACGTGTTTAACGTGGGCTGCATGCAAAGTTAGGAAACACGTTTTTTTTTTGGTGGAGGGGGGGGGGGTACTGTAAAGTAAGTGTGTGTGTCGCAAATGAACAAGAAACAAATGAACAAGAATGAGGAAGGGGGACAAAGAATTGAATATATCTGGCAGTAACACTAGCAGCGTATCCTTCCGGTTGCCTGAATGAATTTATGTAGCGCTGACAGAATAGCACTGCGGCCCACACCAAACTGACTGGCTCCAAACGATAATAGGGTGAATGTATTGACTGGCAATCCGAGCATACCAATCGGTCTTTCAAGAATTATTCGGCGCAGTGAGGCGAAGCGGCGGCATGTGAGAAGAAAGTGATCTATTGTTTCCGGTTCATTGCAAACTGCACATAGGTTAGTTAATGAAAATCCTGATTTGTTGAGATAAATATTTAACTGAGGATCTCTACAGCGAAAGCTTGTGAGGGTCACCTCACAATGACGGGAAAGGCATTTTGCGGTGTTCCAAGTGAATTGCAAGTGCCGAAATTCTTCAGATTGTAGGAGAGACGTTTCATTGATTTTCAAGATTAACAGGTGTTTGAATCGTTCGGCAGTAATAAAAGGAAACTGTGGGGCTACTAGCACCACCGGGAAATTTAAAGATGCCAAAGTGAGCGAATCAGCAAATTCATTTAGTACAATTTCAGCATGCCCGGGGACCCAAATAAACCGAACTTCTGATAGGCTATGCGGTACGAGAGACCAAAATATCCTGAGAAGAGAAGACTGCTTTGCGGACGTTAAATGTGTACATACAGACAAAGAATCCGAAATAATAATAGCTTTTGATTGCTGATAATTTAGTTTTCGAAGAGCTAATGTAATAGCCAGGAATTCTGCGAGATAAATTGGTGTGAAGTCAGGCAATCAGAGCGCAAAAGACCAATTAGGCTGATGAGAAAAAATACCTACTCCTGCCTTCTGAAGATTTTGCGTTGCATCCGTCTAAATTACTACGTATTTAGGAAAATGACTGAGATGGTCTTGAAGGAGGCCCTCCAGAACATGCTTTGGAAGTAACTTGGCATTTTTCGGAAAAATATCATCGAAAATTAAGTCAACTGGCACCGAGCATTGGGTTTGGGGAGTTAAATGCTGGAGGGAAACGTGAAGATTTGATAACAGAGATTCGACGAAAATGACTTCAGGTCTTTGATAACGAAACCACGGGCGCTGAAAGAAAGAAACTCGATGTTTGATGAAAACTGTCTGTGAACAGAAGAGGGCGGATCGTAAAGTTTTAAAAATGTTTGCACAGTAAGCTGTCGAAATCTAGCATCAAGTAGAATGATTCTAGCTTCCAAATAAAGCACGCTATTCGTGACACACCTAGGTAGCCCAAGACACAGCCGCAGAACTTGCCTTCCTAGCATTATAAGGGGTCTTAATTTGTACTCAGCACTTCCGGAAAACAGAACACAACCAAACTCCAGAATTGGGCGTACGTAAAGTTTGTAGATCATAAGTAACGTATCCCTGCGCATCCCTGAATTCTTATTGCAAAACCGGCGTATCAATCCTAGGGTGCTTTCTGCTTTACGAGTGTTTGATTCTATTTGTTGCTGCCAATTTAGATTGTCCAGGTAAACAATGCCAAGATAGTTTAGCGCTGTTACTTGTGGAATTGGATCAATTCGATAATGCAGTGAAAGAAATACGGGAACGGATAGAGGGAATACAAGCAGAGCACATTTGCTAACAATAAGTGAAAAAGACAGCCCGCCAAGCCATACCTCAAGCTCACTCAAATATGACTGTAAGATTTGATACAAACTATTGATATCTCGGGATGACGAGAAAAAAGCAATATCATCGGCGTAGACGTAAACAGGAACATTTTTATGAACGGGAATAAATGATAATAATATAATAAATAAAAGACTGATCCTTGCCGAACACCTCGAGTTTGCTTATATGAAGCAGAAGTAATTCCCTAGGGGCAACAAAAGAATAGTCTCTGAAAGAGAAACTCTTGAACCCAAGATATAATGTACTTGGGCACCTCACAGTCCACTAATCTTGAAATAATGTACTGTGTTCCACACTATCGTAGGCTTTTGCAATATCTAACGTGACTAATGCAGAAAGCTCACCAGATACTTTTGCAAGGCGAATTCGGCTTTACAAATCAACATGAGCCGACCATATTGAGCACCCCTGTCTAAATCCTACTTTCCTTGGTGAAAGGATGTCCTTACGGGCGATGAATTCACTGAGCCTTCTATGAAGAATTCTTTATATTATTTTAACTAGGTTTGAAGTAAGTGAAATTGGCCGAATGTTATCTAGGACATATCCGGGGCTTGGATTTTTTTCGCAGCAACACAACTTTAGAAACACTCATTGGGTACCTACTGCAAGCACACTTGCCTAATACCCACTAGGGCATTAATAATAAACCCTTGGGTAGTAGGCTGGTATTCGCTGTGCTATTTTTCGTCCTTCTTCTGAGAAGCGTGGTATCTGCTAAACACTTGCAAGAAATTTCAGGCCAATTGTTCATGTAGTGGCTGACGACAATGAGGAACTATGGCTAATGTCCGTATGCGCCACAGTTAATAGAGGAACAAAAACAAGCTTTTGTAGTAGGTTGGCGCATTGGACGGCCCACTCGTTATGCTATTCGCATTGTGTGACGACTGGTTGTTTTTTCGCTGTTTTAAAACGCTTTATAAGTCGAATCAACGCGATTGCTTTCCCAACATCAAGCCTGCTTAAGGCAAGTTTGCCAACAAGTCACAAGCACCCGCGTAGCTCAGTGCTATAGAACATTGGGCTGGCCCTCAGTGGACCCGGATTCGAGCCCCACTGTGCCTTTGGTGCTGGGTTTGCCAACAAGTCACAAGCAGCAGTGTAGCTCAGTGGTTGAATACTGGGCTGGCACGCAGCAGACCCGGGTTTCGAGCTCCACTGTGTCTTTAGTGCTAGGTTTTTTCTCTCCTAATTTCGCGCGATGTGGTTACGGACACCGGCGGCGGCGGACAACTGTGTGTGACCCGAGTTGTGATCTCAGAACAGCTTTCGCTGTAAAACACAGAAGCAGCCGCAGTGGCAAAGGGTCCCGAATTGTGGATTTCGATGATACATCATATTTTCCACAGTTGAAAAAGCCCCTCGTTTGGGTGCCAAAGAATATCAGTCGCTGAGCTGCGATGCAACGAGATTATTCTCATCCGACCTGTCGACACTTGCCTGGTGGATAAAGAAAACACGCGGCTTGAAAAGATGGTGAAAACTCGGAAAACGCTCGAGCTTCACCTTCGCAAATAGAACGTGGTAGCGTATACAAGCACATCCCGTGCACATCTCTTCCAGTCCAGCTTGACGATATAGTAAATTTGCACGGGTGGTCTTCCTTAGCATAACCGCCAGTCTTACCTGAGAATAGCCAGCTCTGCTTAAATATAGCCGCGGGGGTATATGCAGGGGCTTCGAGAAAGACACCTAGGCGCCCTTAGCAACCACCGCAGAAAGCACTAGCAAAGAGCGTCACTAGCGGTTCATTTCGTTCGTACGAGAACCACAGAAAATGTATATGCCACTCTACACATGAGCAGGCTGGACAACCTCCCACAATCGCGACACGAGGATTCTTACGATTAGAGCTTATATTTCTCGAAATTGTATACGAGTTAGATCAGGAAAGAGGTTCTGCTAACGCATTGTCAAGCCTGGAGAAGCTAAGGTGAAATTGACTCTCTCTCGTTTTATTTCTCTTTGTTTCTCTCTCTTTGTCTTTTAGGGGCAAAGCTCCTCAACTCCTGGGTTGTGCGCCCGCAAAGTATGTAGTAGTAGTAGTAGTAGTAGTAGTAGTAGTAGTAGAAGTAGTAGGAGTAGTAGTAGTAGTAGTAGTAGTAGTAGTAGTAGTAGCAGCCACCTCCATGGCCGGACTAGAGGGTTGGCACGCATGCAGTCTTTTGAATTGAAGAGGAAACCCGCACACGTTAATCATAACTAAAAGGTAGTTGTTTCTGATGAAATAACCTACAGAGACGAGTATTGGTGACTTCATCTCCAATAAAATTTGCCTTGAACCTGATGCTTACTAAAAAAAAAGTCTTGGTATATCCACAGAGTTTATGATGACGAGTGCGGCGAAGCATCCGTGCGTCTGTCTGTGCGACCGTCCATGCGTCCGTCCGTCCGCACGTCTGTCTCCGTCCAAGCGTGTTTCCATCCATCCATCCATCAAGTGAACAATCGAAGTACGCCATCTCGCATCTTTTCATCATATGTTCATCATATGGAAGTACCGCCATCCAGCAGATATTCCAATGACTAAACGAGAGGTGGCACGGCTGGATTAAAGATGTGGCACGTGCACACTTTCACACAGCCTGCGCTTCGTGTCTAGTTGCCACATTTCACTGCCTCTACAGGTTTTCCCTCTCACTTTAATCCAAGTGCCAGGATAAATAATCTGCTCACCATTCAAATAATCTGAGCGTTTTCCCTCTCATTTTAATCCAAGCGACAGCATAAATAATCTGCACGCCATTCAAATAATCTGATCGCCGAGCTATTCAATCTATGTGCCAAACGTTTAATCTAATCGCCAACATATTTAATCCAAGTGCAAACTGAATGAGGCCGCATGTCAGTGAGTTTAATCCAGGTGCCACCGTATTTATTACAATTGCCAATGACTTAATTCAGGTGTCACTCAGTTTAATCTCTGCGCTAGAAACGCACATTTAGCCACTTTATACAGTATAAATGTCAAAATAATGTAAATATGGTGTGACAGGAACAACTTTTCCCTCAGCTATACTTGGTAGCGCTTAAGAAATGAAGTGGGCAGTGTTACTTCTCCTTAATGTTTTGGTGTCATAGCTTCAAAATAAAAAAAACAGTGAGCAGTAATTGAACTTATGGGTACCTAAGTGTATTTGCTCACAGAGTCCATGTTAGTCTTTATTTCATCGCTACTGCTTCATTCCGACTAACCATCTACACTATCGCATATGTATAGATTGGTGTCATCTGCTCAGCAGACGGCGTTTGGCTACTTATTCCCTGAGGCTACCACAGTCGTCTACTCAGCCCAGTGAGAACAGTGACCGACGGATGATATTCATTCGTTCTTGAAATCAGAAATAACGAATTAAAAATACTAAACTTGCATTTATTCGGGTTCATGTGGAAATCAGTTGTTATAAAAGAATCAAAGAAGATACTCCGGTTTTCATGTAACAGACGACGCTTAGTGTAGCTGAAGCGTGTTTGCTTGAAACATGTGTTTTCATACGGGCACATTTGCAGACGAAGAGAGAGCTATGCTTGAAGTCATGGCTGGACGCAAACGAGGACCACACTTCAAGAACCCCGACGAACCCCGTCGAAAAAACAGCAGAGTATTGGGGGTCGACAGGGCTAGGATTGTGGACGCCTACAGGTGTGGCGGTGACTTAAAGCAACTGGCCGACGTTCTAGGCATCAGCATTAAAACAGCAAGATCGATTGCCGCAACCGACAGAGAAACATCAAAGCATGATGGGGGTTCAAAAAGGAAGTTTGTAGATGACGTCGTGAGTACTTTGAGACGAATTGTCGACGAAAACTGTACATTTACATTAAAGCAAATAAAGGAGGCCCTGGAGGAAGAAATGCCAGGAGTAACAATCAGTGCAAGCATAGTCGATCACTTGCTGGATTCCCACTGCTACTCGATAAAGCTAGTGACACAGAGGCCCACAGATCGCAACCATGACGATATCAAGCAAAGCCTCATGCTGTACGCCCAATGGCTGCAGTCTGATGGACCGCGTGTTTGCCGCTTCTATTTAGATGAGACTAACTTCAACATCTGGTGTTCCAGGAACTTCGGCAGGGCAGCTAAAGGACAACCAGCTGTGAACATGACCACAACGACTAAGGGAGCGAACTTCACCATTATAGCATGCATGTCCACAAATGGAGTTATTCACTGGACTGTGGTGGACAAAGTTCATCGGGTTGTTTTGAATGATTTCCTCAGCGATGTTTCGGCCCGCGTAGAATGTGATGAGCCAAATACCGAATCTGTATTCCTTTTTGATAATGCACCTACTCACACTCGAGCAGAACAGGCGGCTTTGGCTAAGTATCTACACTCTATTAAGCGCCTGCCAGCGTACAGTCCCTTATTTAATCCTATAGAAGATGCCTTCTCGAAATTCAAGTCACACGTGAAGGCCTACCTGAGCGAACATTGTAGTTTAGTTTTAGTAACACCGCAAGGCATGGCGAAAAAGGAGCACTGGCGTTCTTTGCTGCTGAATGCGGCTCGCCACTTCATGCAACAAATACAGCGCGTGGACTACGCGGCCTTTGATCGGCACAATTTCTCTTTCGTGCCTGCCGCTTTGCGTGAAGATGACTTGTGAACGTTCGTGTCTGAGCCCTATGAGACAGTTCTGTTTTAATAAATACACTCACCTGTACCTATGTGTCATTAATTGAATGATTAGTAGTAAGCACTCTTGTTTTCCTTATATATATATATATATATATATATATATATATATATATATATATATATATATATATATATATATATATTCACGTAAGAGTGAGGGTAGCCCGAAGACAGGAGACCGGGAGGCTCATAGAAATAGAAGGAGATCCATTTATTTGGCGGACTTGCGCCCACTAAAGGTAAGTAGACACATCGGCTTAGCGGGTGGCGAACAGCATGTTCGACGGCCGTCGAGGAACAGAATGTCCCACTGGATTGCAAGGCGCGTTCTCCATCCGGGATACAGTCATCGTAGCATCTGGGGCTATCTCGTAATCAACCAAAGGTCGACGTGCGGGCCACCATCTTCGCAGATGAATCGCGGTGCATCCTGGACCACGACAAGGCCGCGTGCTGGCGGCATCGGCATGCGAAACACTATCCGCAATACGCTTCGCGGCATTGCTCCCCTCCTCAACGTAAGCATTGACCCAATGCTTTGTTTAAAATAAAACCAAAACAAAAGGACAGCCTGTGCGAAGGTAAATGGCAAATAAGCACGAATCACGCACACATAAACAAAACAAGAGATGCAAACAAGGAGCGTACTTTAGCGCGCATGATAAGGCTTCAAACGGGCGACGTGTACTACTTCTTGTTGTACTTGGCGTCGTTTGGATGAGCTAGCCCCATCAGGGACCACTTCATAGTCCACTTCACTCACTTGACGGATGACGTTGTATGGGCCGAAATAACGGCGCATGAGTTTTTAGCTTAATCCGCGGCGGCGAACGGGCGTCCAAACCCAGACTCTGTCACCTGGCCTGTATG
The DNA here is from genome assembly GCA_013436015.1 of Rhipicephalus annulatus. NCBI lineage: Eukaryota > Metazoa > Arthropoda > Arachnida > Ixodida > Ixodidae > Rhipicephalus > Rhipicephalus annulatus. The sequence continues at coordinate 59,564 of WOVY01006179.1, read as the reverse complement.
TTAAATCACGTCTCCGCAGGTTGTAGCGTCTTGCGTCGTTTCGCTGTTGGTCTTCTATGCACAGACGAGCAAGCTGCCGGGCTTCTTCTGCGCGCTGAAGGTAGGCGGCCGCGTCTAGGTTGTTTTCATCGGTGACATTAGGCAGCATGGTGTCCAGGGTAGTAACGGCATCCCTCCCGTGGACGAGATTAAATGGTGTCATTTTAGTGGTCTCCTGCACCGCGGTGTTGTAGGCGAAGACCACGCAAGGCAGAATTAAGTCGCAGGTCTTGTGTTCTGTGTCCACGTACATAGCGAGCATATCGGCAATGGTCTTGTTCAAGCGTTCCGTGAGACCGTTTGTCTGCGGATGGTACGCAGTTGTTTTTCGGTGATCAGCTGTAAACGCCATTCCCCTGTCTGTTATTAGTACCTCAGGTGCGCCATGACAGAGGAGAATGAATTCTACAAAAACTTCGGCAACTTCTACGGCTGTGCCGTTCAGAAGGGCCTTAGCTTCAACGTATCGGGTAAGGTAATCAGTGGCCACTATGATCCACTTGTTACCGGATGTTGACGTGTGGAAAGGTGTAAGCAGGTCCATACCAATCTGTTGGAATGGTCTCGACGGGGGTTCAATTGCCTTGAGAAATCCAGCTGGTTTTGCTGGAGGTCTCTTCTGGCGCTGACATTCACGGCAACTCTTGAAGTACCACGCAACATCTGAGAGGCAGTAGTATCGCTCTTGAATTCTGTGGAGTGTGCGTGTAAAACCGAGGTGGCCTGCTGTGGGTTCGTCATGTAACGCTTGTAAAATTTCTTTTCTGAGGCTGCTTGGGACGACAAGAATGTAGGCTGCCTTATTCGGTGCGAAGTTCTTTTTAACGACTACCCCGTTTTGAACACAGAAGAAGGATATCCCACGCTTGAACAGTGCAGGCGGTATGGAGGCCTTTCCTTCGATGTAGTTGATCAACTGTTGTAGGATCGGGTCTGAGCGCTGCTGTATTGCAAAGGTGCTGCTGCTGATAGGCCCAAGAATGGCATCGTCGTCTTCATGGCTTGGTGGTGCGCCGACAGGGGCTCTTGAGAGGCAGTCTGCGTCGGAGTGCTCACGACCAGGCGTGTAGACCACATTCACGTCAAACTCCTGAAGCCGTTGACTCCATCGAGCGAGGCGGCCAGAAGGGTCTTTCAAACTGGCCAACCAGCACAACGCATGATGGTCCGTTACAACCTTGAAGGGTCTGCCATACAAGTATGGGCGGAATTTTGAGGTGGCGCATACTATCGCAAGACACTCCTTCTCAGACGTGGAATAGTTCACTTCCGCTTTCGACAGTGAGCGGCTTGCATACGCGATGACGCGCTCGCAGCCCTTGTGCTTCTGAACGAGAATGGCACCTAAGCCGATGCTGCTGGCGTCTGTATGTGTCTCAGTTTCGGCTTTTTCATCTAGGTGACCCAGCACCGGCGGCGACTGTAAACGTTGTTGAAGTTCTTTGAATGCCTCACGTTGCGCAGCTCTCCACTTGAAAGGGGCATCCGACTTGGTGAGCTGCGTCAAAGGGTCAGCAATGTGTGAGAAGTTCTAGACGCACCGCCGGTAATAGGCACACATTCCTAACAATCGGCGCACTGCTCTCTTATCTTGTGGTTGAGGAAACTGTGCGATAGCGGCTGTCTTCTCGGGATCTGGTCTTACGCCATCTTTGCTTATAATATGACCAACGAACTGTAGTTCTTCATAGGCAGGGTGCACGTTAAAGAACCCCAGGTGGTCTAAATTTCCGGAGCCCTCCACTACGGCGTCTCTCATAATCATATAGTGGTTTTGGGACGTTAAACCCCACATATCAAGTTCTTCATAGGCAAAATGGCATTTTTGTTGCTTCAGTGTCAGCCCTGATGACTTAATTGCGCCCAGTACCGTCCGGAGCCTTTTCAGGTGGTCGCTAAAGTTGGAGGCGAAGACGACCACATCGTCCAGGTATACGAGACATATTTGCCACTTGAGGCCGGCCAGTACTGTGTCCATTAGACGCTGGAAAATCGCTGGAGCGGAACAAAGTTCAAATGGCATCACTTTGAACTCATACAATCCATCCGGCGTGATGAAGGCGGTCTTTTCTCGGTCTATTTCATCAACCTGAATTTGCCTATACCCTGTCTTCAGATCAATGGGCGAGAAGTACCTTGCATCAATAAGACGATCTAGGGTATCGTCGATCCTTGGTAAAGGGTACACGTCCTTCTTGGTTACACTATTCAACCGTCGGTGGTCGACGCGAAACCGAAGACTTCCGTCTTTCTTTTTGACAAGGACGACTGGTGCTGCCCATGGGCTTTTCGATGAGTGAATTACATCGTCGTGTAACATTTCCTCAACTTGCTCTCGGATATCCTGGCGTTCACGTGCCGACACACAATAAGGGCTTTGATAGAGAGGGCGGATGCCTTCTTGTGTTATGATTCGATGCTTTGCCAGAGAAGTTGGTTGGACCTGTGAAGAAGTGGCGAAACAGTCGCCATAACGTCGGAGAAGGTTTTGGAGCAGTTGCTGCTTGCATTGAGGCAAGGAAGGTTTAATGTCGAATGACAGCTGCGAGTTGTATGTCTGTGGGGTGATGGTCACTGGATTCGAAAGGGCGAGGGTATCGCTTACTACCGTGATTTCATCGAGAAAGGCAATGGTCGTGCCTTTGGCCAGGTGACGGTGTTCTTGGCGGAAATTTGTTAGCAGCACTGAACCCTGTCCATTCCGGAAGTCCGCAATGCCTCTTGCGATTGCGATATCACGGCCAAGCAAAAGCTGTATGTTACCTTCGACGACGCCATGGGCATTTTCGGCAGTACCAGTGGTTACGGTGATTAGTGTGGTTGATCGGGGTGGGACGCTCCCGTCATTCTCGAGCACACGGAGGGCTGCGCGATTATGTGGTGACGAGTATGAATTTATGGCTTCATCCGAGGAAAGATTGATGGATCTGGACGCCAGGTCAATAACCGCGTGATGTTGAGTCAAGACGTCTATGCCGAGAATGACGTCACGGGAGCACTGTGGGAGCACCAAGAAAGTCGCAAGGTATGTGTGACCATCGAATGTCACCCTTGCAGTACATCGCCCCGATGGGGTGAGGAGGTGGCCTCCCGCTGTGTGGATCTGCGGGCCATCCCAAGCCGTCTTAACCTTCTTCAGTTGTGCTGTCAATGGCCCGCTGATGACCGAGTAGTCAGCCCCTGTGTCAATCAAGGCAGTTGCCAGGTGGCCGTCGATAGATACTTCAAAATCGGTGGCACGTGGGCTGGAGTTGCGCATTGGTTTTGGGTTCGGGTCACGGCTTCGTCTTGTCGCTTCGCCCCGCCACGGTGGTCTAGTGGCTAAGGTACTCGGCTGCTGACCCGCAGGTCGCGGGATCAAATCCCTGCTGTAGCGGCTGCATTTCCGATGGAGGCGGAAATGTTGTAGGCCCGTGTACTCAGATTTGGGTGCACGTTAAAGAGCCACAGGTGGTCAAAATTTCCGGAGCCCTCCACTACGGCGTCTCTCATAATCATATGGTGGTTTTGGGACGTTAAACCACACAAATCAATCAATCAATCAATCAATCAATCAATCAATCAATCAATCGTCTTGTTGACTCGTTTTGCTTCGTCTCGTGGCTTGGGTTGTTGTGCGTTGTCGTCGTAGATGATGTGCTGTTGTCATATATGGTCATCGGTAGAGCGTTTTCAGCTTTTCCTCTTGAAGCAACCTCACCTCCAAAGGTTGCTGGTTTTAGTTTCCCCTACTGTGGTTTGGGGACCTTCTTCGTTCGTTGTTGCTGCGGTTCGGTGGCATGAAGCGTGTGGATGGCGGTGATGGAGAACGGCTGAACAAGTACTCTGTATGGCGCAAGCAGTCTTCGATTTTCGGAGGTCGTTGTCCAGGGCGTGGCCGTGGTGCCCGAGATGAGAAGCCAAGCAGTCCCACCCGCCTGTAGGGGCAGTGTCGAAGAATGTGGCCGGCCTCACCGCAGTGAAAGCATAGGGGACGGTCGTCGGGAGTTCTCCAGGTGTCGCATTTTCTTGGGCTCAGGCGTCTCTCGTTCTCTGCAGTGGCTGTTTTAAGGTCGTTCAGGGAAAAGTAAACGTATTGCAGCTTCATTTCTTCATCCCACCTGTTTATGGTAGCCACGCGCTCGAATTGGTCGAGCGCGTGGGCTACCATAAACACTCTCGCTCTTACGTAAGATTGAGGCTACCCTCACTCTTACGTGACATCTGGTGGAGGTGCGGGGTACGATCTTCGCAGATGAATCGCGGTGAATCCTGGACCACGATAAGGCCGCGTGCCGGCGGTATCGGCATGCACAACAGTAGCCGCAATACGCTTCGCGGCAATATATAAGGAAAACAAGAGTGCTTGCTATATATATATATATATATATATATATATATATATATATATATATATATACTTATATATATATATCTATATATATATATATATATATATATATATATATATATATATATATATATATATATATATATATATATATATATATATATGTGTGTGTGTGTGTGTGTGTGTGTGTGTGTGTGTAGAGAGAGAGGTGAGAAAGGAGGTACAGAACAAATAATTTAGTGATTGCATTGAATTCAAAGCTTCCATTGTGCGTTGCCGGGTAAAAACACTAAAAAAAACAAAAAGATAGGCCCAAGGTCAATTGCGTGTTATTATCGTTTTGTTTCCTATGGGTTCGTTTCTTCTCGTTCGTCAAGTACGCCACAAAACTACCAAGCTAAACGAACAATCAGTACTGTTCGTATCATTAGAGACATTTAAATTTTTTGAATAAAAATAACAGCAACCAATAATGTATGATAAAACTTCCATTGCCACATCAGGATGATCAGTTTACGGTTTATGTGCACTGCAGGACAAAAATATATTGGAATGATCTCTAATTCACAGGGCCGCGCGACGGCCTCCTAATTTCTTGATTGTGTAGCTGCCTTTGACCCATGACTTCCCACAGCCAGGTTTTTAACATCTTGGTATGCATTCCGGCACTGCAATAAGCATAGTGTGTCCTTCGCATTACATGACCTGTCCTGGTCATGTAATGCTGTAGTGTGTGCCAAAGCCAATTATGCGCTCTTGTGAAGGACACTGAATTTTATTGCACTGTAAAATATTCAGTAATATGTTCTTGCGTTTTTTTCATTTCATTAAAATTATTTCACCTGGGCCAAGCACTCATTATACAAACTTGCACATATATCAAAGTGTATGCACTCCATACACGGCTCAAACGAGCCCCAACAGTAATTTTTTTTCCACGAATACTATCGGCGAATACAAATAATGATGATTTATTCTACCTTCCGACTATTGTTTTTTATACTGTAGGAACTGCATTTAAATCGGACTGCCGTTTTTACACCCCGTATTCTGGTTTTTGTGCGTGGTATAAACTGACTGGCACCTGAATAAAAGTCACTGGTAATTGAATGAAACACGGTGGCACTTGGATTAAACTCAATGGCACGCGGCCTGAGTGAGTTGGCGCTTGGATTAAATGTTTGGCACAAGGATTAAGTAGCTTGACACTCAGATTATTTCAATGGCATGCAGATTATTTAAGTTGGCACTTGAATTAAAGTGAGAGGGAAAACCTGTAGTTCGTGGCACTACGGCCCAACCCTGGTTTAAGAGATTTTTATCGCCAGATGTGTCTTACATAGCTTATGTGCACACAGAAAGATGGACAATGATGATCATGTGTATATACAGTGGAAGCTGTAATATACAGCGAAAATAACTTATTTGTGTATGCAGTTACGTACAATGCAAAAATTGTTCAAGGACAGAACATTCATGAAGATCGAGATGAGTAAACGTATATAAACAGTAAGCCTATATGCACAAACAAGGGGGCGGGGTCATTCTCAGTGCAAGGTGACGTTTTTGCATTCACATGTGAGGACAGTTTGCTCTCGTGCTAAAGAACAATATTGCACAAAAAAAGACGTGTTTCCAAAGAAGAAAAGGAAAATACGCACTGCAATTTCACAGTGATACAAGCTCTAGCCCACCTCCTCAGTAGGGGAGGAAAGGCATGGACACTCTGTTGTTTTTACAATAATGAATCGCGTAGATCAGTGTCGGAGGAAGGCCTCCTCTCCTAGCCTGACTAGTTCTTTATTGAGATGCATAAGCACTACGTTTCTTAACCGATGTAGCAGAGGAAACATGGCACTCTGAGGGTGTCCCCTCAAGTGGACCAGTCCACTCCGCTTCCATAAAACGAAGGCTCTGATAGCCATCGAGAGTTCGACAAACTTATCCCTGTGGCGGGACTTCCACGGCCCAACCCTCGTTGCTAAAGCCAAGGAGGTTACGCCCAGCTAGTTTAACGTGGCAAGCCTTTCTGGTCAGATAGTGCGCAAAGTGCATCCTTCTGATACTAGTTTTGTTTGGTAGGCATCGAATTCAAGGCAAATTTTATGGGAGAATAAGTAACCGATACTTGTCCTTGCAAGGTATTTCATGAGAAACAACTATCGTTTTATATGATTAACAGGCGTGAATTTTCTCCTCAATTCAAATGAGTGCGCGCGTGTGGATCATCTAGCCTGGCTGTAGAGGTGGCTAGCCACTGCTACGATGCATCACTACTGCATGCATCGCGGACGAATGACCCACGGCCTATAGGGTCATTCACTATAGGCCCCACAACAAATTTTAGTTACACCGTGGAAGTTGTTGGGTGTCCAATAAGAAGCATCTTGCCACAAATGTTTTTTTTTCCAATCGGTTCATTACAAGCTGAGAAAACTTTTTTGTACGAAACGAGGATGAGAGGAGGCGACCTCTAAACCCCGCCCCTCCACTGCGCAGCCTTCGCAAGCCAAATCTCTTCCCTACTTTCTCCGGCATCTGACCGAGAGGTCACGTGCGCAAGACGTGTACGAAGAAGCCCAACCCCCAAGCACGCAAGCAGCGTTTTTGTTTTTTTGTTTTTTTGTTGACCATGCAGCGTTATATTGGAATACATCAACACGTCTACAGCCTGTTTATGCAGAACGGTTTGAAAACGCTGGCTTAGACGCGGTCGAATAGATAAGCACATGAGTGCGCGAACACATAGAAGCGTTACTTTCGCTTCCACGGCTGTCGTCTGCTCGAAGCGCTGAGGGCGCGAACACGCACGCATGCGAAACGCCGGAAGATTAGCCCCGCATCTCTTTGCAATTAACAGAAAAAAAAGAGAAGTGCACATTCACTTATTGCGCCTAAATATTTATCTCGAGTTTTAATTAATCTCTTCAAGCTATAAAATACGTAAACTATGCATGTCGAGTTAAATAATTTTCGCCATGTTACGTGCCACTGTTGGCAACACCAGAGTGCAGTCATCTACCTAGAGAACCAAGGTCACTGCACCGCCATGTACTTAGGGCCATTGTTACGTGCACATCATGCCCTGATTCTCTGGGCGTGCGCCAACGAAGATAAGGGGGAGCAGCATTCATCTTGAAGTTTGACTCATTTCCGAAGCGTGTGGCGTTAAAAATTTTAACACACGTGATCGGGAACTTTCCATCTACGCATAGCGCGTGTCAGCTTAAAGGTGTCAGGCCTGGAGAGTGGCCCTTTAAAAAGCTTTACCTCTAAAAACCAGTAACAGAAGGACACACCTTGAGCACTATCTGACCAGGACAGGTTGCCACGTTAAACTCGCAGGGCGTAACCTGCCTTGTTTTAGCAGCGGTGAAAGGTGGGAATTAGACACGAAGCGCAGCCCGTAAGAGAGTGCGCGCGTGCCTCTCCTCTGGTCCGGCCGTGCCACCTCTCGTTTAGTCCTTGGAATCTCCGCTGGATGGCGGTACTTGTATATTATGAATATATGATGAAAAGATGTGAAAGGGCGGTACTTGTGTGTTCACTATATAGACGGACGGAAGGACGGACGCACGAACGGAGAGACGTACAGATGAACGGACGGAGGGAAGGACGCAAAGATGGATGGACGCATGGACGAATGCAGGGACGGACGGACAGACACACGGACCGACGGACGGACGGACGCAAAAACGGACTGACGGAGGCATCGCCCCACTTTTCACCATGCAATCCGTGGATATGCTGAGATTTTTTTCTTTCTGCTTGTTCGTTATCTTGCTGTGTTGCCTTTTTTGTTTCTTTCTCTTCATCATTTACCTTTTTTTTTGCCCAAAGTGATGCAGTCACATATTTGTCGTTAACGTCGTTCTGCTGACGCGTCTGCACAGCCAAGTGATCGATTGGTAACTGGGTTTGAAGCCCACTTCGTCGAGTCAGTTCATTTCTTAGATATATTTCTTCTCCAGCACCTATTCTTCCCTCTTTTTTTTCCCTCCAGTGCAGTGCTATAGGATAGGCAGGGTTACATCATCGCTCGACGGTGTTTCGTTAACACCACCGGGCCAAGACCGAACTTAAAAAAATAGATTCGTCAATCCCACGTATAATGTGAATCCATGAAACACGAATGAGGAAGGTTGATATACCACATTCAAATCACCACAGCTTGAAGAAGTGGAGGTAAATTATGCCGTACACAACTTCCGTGTTGTGATTGGTATGTTTAGATATGTCGTTTACCTTCTTCCTCCATTCACGCCATTTGATGCCACATTTAGTTTATGTGGAGCTAGCGAAACGGCCTCGAGTGCATCATAAAGGGCCAAATATGCTCCAACGTAACGATGACATGCGCGCCCGCTGGGAAAAGCGACGCTACGTTAGCAAAACGCGAGCAGTCTGACGCCAAGTGCAACCGGCGCGACCGTCGTCCGTCTTCGCGGCCCAACGGCAACCGGCGCGAGATGCGACAGGCTGCATTTTGCGCTAATGCGTTACCCAGACAGCACTGCGTCTGCTTATTTTGAGACGGAGGGACGCCGGACGCGTTGAAATGCGCATGCGTCAAAGCAACACAGCGAGTATATGGCAGGACCGGCGTCTGGCGTGCCACCGCCGGTGCGCACGCTCTCTGGGTCACGTCGAAGTGTGTTGGAGCCTTGACTGCGGCATGGAGTCATGTTCTCACAAGACACGCTTCTCATGATTATCATGTTTGCACCAAACACATACCTTTGTCATCCATTGACATTACGGAATGCCACATTTTGCATATGTGAAGCTAGCGAAACGGCCGCGAGTGCATCATGAGTGTGACATGTAGTCATGTTACATGACGCGTATCTCATGATTATCGTGTTTGCACTAGTCAGATACCTTCGTTATCCATTCACGTATTGTAATACCAAATTTGGTATATGTACTGGACGCAAGCGAAATGGCCGAGAGCGCATCGTGATCATGGAATATAGTCATGATGTTACATGACACGCATGTCATGATTTTCATGTTGGGACTTGTCGCTTCTATTCGCCATGCAATCATGTCATACCATACCCGTTTTGTAACATGGAATATGAACGAAACCACCGCAAGAGCAGCAAGACCATGAAATGTATATCATGGCATTCACGACGTACGTTTCATGATTTCCGCGGTATGACTAGTCAAATATGACCGTCATATAGTCATGCTATGCGATACCAGGTTTGGTATATATACCATTACCCAAACGGCCAGGAGAGCTAGAAGTCGTAGGTGGCTAGATATATAGATAGATAGATAGAGAGATAGATAGATAGATAGATAGATAGATAGATAGATAGATAGGTAGATAGATAGATAGATAGATAGATAGATAGATAGATACGCTCAAAGTCGCCGTAGTTCGCGAGGAAATGTTTCGCATTTATTAATTGTGCGGTTAGTAAGATACATCTCAAACTAAGCGAATTATAATTGACAGGAGACGGCTATTTATAGTCTCTTGCGTAAAATTGAGGCAACAGCAGCTCTGCTGATATTATTTCTACCGTTGTTAAATGTAGGACCCAACAAGTTGAGCAGTGTGCTTACGGTGATTGGTCAACCAGCTGACACCTGAAAGAGTATGAGCTGTTTTCGCGGCACCGCAGGATCCAAGTTTCAAGTCAGGCCGATCCCCTGCCTTTCCTGTCCGATTCATGCCAACAAAGCCGCTATAAATATCCAAAGCCTCGCCAACAATACAACACGTGTTTGTGCTCGTGCGAACGCTCTTGGTCGTATAGTGTATGTCAGGCCGTGACTTTCGTGATGAGCTTCGGCAGCGTGCCTGTGAGTTTTAATCACGGATGCCATGATTGGGGCTAGCATGTTAAGTGTGAATACACTTTATAAGCGACCCCAATCCATCCACCACCGTCGGCGGCGTCCGCAGTCTTCTCTCTATCTTTAAAAGAAAGAGGACTTGGCGGGCCGCGGCGGGCCGCAGCGCGACGCTCTACTTAATAAGCCACGGACGCGACGCTGATATCGGTGTCAGTAACGCGCCTTATATCTTTAACGCTGCTGCGCGCGTCCCCCTCCCTCTTCGCTCGCTCCTCCGCTCTCCTCGCTCGCTGCAGCTGCGCGCGCACCCCTTTCTTTCGCGTTCCCGCCTTCTCTCTCAGTCTCCCGTCGAGAGCGGGTCGTGCGATGGATGTACCGGAGGCAACGCTACCATCATCAACGAATGCAGTACAACCAGCAGTGCACCCGTCGTTGGAGGTGACGGTAACGCGGTGGTTTCGCCGACGTTGGAAGACAAGGCGGCGCTGCGAAGGGCTCGTGAGACCGAACGTAAGCGGACGAAGCGTGCAGCGGATGCCGAACTGCGTGCTCGCGAGGCCGAGTGCAAACGGGCGAATGCCAACGGATTTTAACTTTGCTCCCCCTCATATCATCACCCCGTGCATTCGCGCTTAACCATCTTCACTTCACCCTCGGGGAAATGCTTGGGAGTTTTTTTTTTCATAAAAAGCGCAAAAACGAGACGCGTCCCGAAGCCATACAGCGACCTGCATACTGCGGCCCATGCGTGTTTGCACGTTTTGCTGCGTAGAAGCGTGTCGCCACTGGAAGAACGTGGACGAGCGCTGTGGTGCGATGTATCGACGTCCGCGTTGCACAGAAAGCGCCAACGCACCTGGCGTCTCCCATCCAACCACATCTGGTGCTGGTGCGTTCGTCAGACGTCGTTCACCGCAGTGCAGCGGAAGCAGCAGTTTGCAACTTTCGCTAGTTCTTCAGCAGAAATACATCGACGTTGGACGACACCGAGTCTTCTCAAGTACGTTCGTTACTAAAGGTACGTAATTTTATATGTGACTAATATGCTTGAATTTAGTATTCAGAGGTATTTATTTCCCACTGCAACATTACGGTACGCATGGTTCTGCGAAAGTTGTGCCGGAATGGAATCTCAAAGGCTTTAAGGCTTATTGCGAGCTTGCCTACAAGTAATATTCTTGCGTACCATTGGTGAATCACATATATCATGTCTGAGGCCCATGGGACATCTTTATGTTCTCTTATAGTATATTACTTAGTACTCTAAATCGTTAGCCCCTCTTACTAAACGCACTATGTCGTTTGATGTTTCCATATACGTCCGTTTATTTGAAGTCTGTTTTGTCATTCTCGCAAGCGTTTCTTAAGCAAGCAAGTGTCACGTCGAATCGTTACTGATGTTAATCGTCTGTAACATATTAAACGCACGAAAACATAATCACTGATATTTCAGAGCATAGTGCTTCGTAACCTAAATTGTTAGTGACGAGTTTGTAGGCAAGTGATTTATATGCTATTCGCAATTCGTCTCCACTGTGAAGGTGGCGTTCGTCTGTGACACTTTTTTTCTTAATAGAATTCGGAGTAACGTACCTGGTTTAATTGCACTGTAGGGTGCACTGCGCGTTCATTAAAATGTGGCCGATCAACATGTGTGCCCTCGATACCGCTATGCCGGTACTGAAAGCGAATTGTTTGAATTTAATTTACTTATTCATTCATTTATATATAGACACTCCAATGTCCCACTTGGGCATTATACATAGAGGAGCTGGAGATTTTAGTTGAATACATACATTTCAAACAACACAAAAACCGTCTGAAATACTTAATTAACGGATCGCACTTACGCTTAACTTGTAAAGAAGTGTTGATGAGGTAAAACACGTATCGTTTCTTTTGCAAGTAATTCTTATATGCAGAAACACTAACAGCTGAGCCTCGATTGCTTTCTTGAATATATCCAATAACCTGGAAAAAGAACAAACAAAACGAGAAAGAGCTGTGGAAAATTGTAGCTGATCGTATTACAGAAGTCTCCATGAAAAGAAACTGAGCATGCAAAAGTGCATCCTCATGTGTGCATGCAGCAGAGCTGTTGTATAGTAGAGCTGTGTGAATGTAGCAGAACACTGCGAATGTGATCATGGCCACAGAGTGACGATGCTACTGCTGAGCTTTACTGTAAAGAGCAACGCTTTGCACTTTACTTATAAGGCTAGAAGGCGCTAATTATAAAGAAATTCTAAATATAAATAAATATAATATGGAAAGACGATACGTATTGAGGCAGAGCAGTGCCAGCCAGTCAGTTGGTTTATTCACGTGTGCAGGCAATAAGATTTCACCATAAGTAAACCCACGCTGCCCAGTCTTTGCGTGCAACTAAATTAGTTTAAACATGAATTCTTCTCAAAGAAGTGTGTATTAATAATCTTTGTCACCGTCACTTCACTCGGCACTGCCCATGAAGGTTTCAGCAATATAACTTCCTTTCCTCACAAAGAAAAAAAAAACATCACAGCAGATCCACGCATAAATGATGATGAGTGGGGCGAAGCGTCCATCAATCCGTCCGTGCTTCCATACGTCCCTACGTGCGTCCGTGTGTCGGTCTGTCTGTCCGTCTGCCTATCGGTCGGTCCATCCATGCGTCCACCTGTTCATCTAGTGAGCACTTCAAGTATCGTCTTCTCGCTTCTTTTTTATCATATATTCGTCATATACAATAACCACCATCCAGTGGACGATCCCAGGACTAAATGAAAGTACGTACCACATTTCTTCTGTCAGCGCTTTGTCAACACCGAGAGCGTGATAACGACGCCTTGCTACGTTTTTCGTAACATGTGGACATGTGGATATGTGCCCTAGGGTGGGAGTGTGCAGTAGGGTTGACAGGCGGGCTAGTTGGTACAAATTCATAATGGAATAATTGGAAGCGCAAACCATCGGGACACAAGAGAAGAGACAAACAAGCGCAGGTGTTTGTCTCTATAATAATAATATTGACCATCAAAAGCCATTGATCATCAAAAGCAGATCCAGCTTATTTCACTCGACTTTTCAAAAGCATTCGTCTGCATTTCGCATCAAAGTTTAACAATTAAACTGCAGGCGACAATAGACAAAGGACCAATCACAAAATGAATTAGCGCATATCTGACCGAGCGAACGCAATTCGTAAATATAAACCAGCAAACATCGGAGCTATCAAAACTTACATCAGGTGTACCGCAGGGCAGCGTCTTGGCCCCTATTTTATTCTTTATATTTATCAACGATTTGCCCAGTTCATTGGAACAAACATGAAGCTTTTCGCCGACGATTGTATTATTTATAAAGAAATTATCTCTCCTTCGGACCATAATGCTCTTAGCAATGCCCTATCAGTATCTAATTGGTGCACGAAATGGCAGATGACCCTAAACGTAAAAAAAAAACAACCTTGTTAAGAAAATCGCGTAAACACACGCTATCATATTTTGACTACACTATTAACGACACGCCACTAAATTCCCTAAAGCAGCATAAGTACATAGGACTAGTGACTTCTAATGATCTTAGATGGGAGGCGCATGTTAACTAAGTTACATCTTCAGCCTCAAAAAGATTGTTTTTCCTGAAAAAATGACTACATTCCACACCCACTAAAAAGAAAACTATTAACCTATGAAACAATATTCCACCTATTATTAGAATACGCCATCTTAGTGAGGTTCCAGCAACAAAGAACATAATTAAAAAGCTAGAAGGCGTACAAAGGAAAGCAGCCAGATTTACGTATAATAAATACAGTTTGCTCGACTAACCCTCTGAACTGATACCGGGATACTATAACATTATGAAATGACGTTAAACTCGCACGCCTAAAAATGCTCTTCTAACTTATTCATAGGCAGCTAAACATTGGCAGCTCGAGATTTATATAAACTTTAGAAACCAGACAGACACGTCATAAACTTCCACTAACATTACAAGAATACCGTTTCAGCACCAACTGCTTCAAGTATTCCTTCTTCCCACCATCAATTAGAGAATGGAACAAACAGATTGCCCGCTTGTCTGATTGATACTAAAGATTTGAATACTTTTTGAACTTTACCTAAAAACCACATTCATGACACTCATAGCTGAAACGATGTTTGTTTATGCTTCTTTTCATGCTTATACAGTTCTTGGTTGCTTTTTGAATATGTTAGTGTTATCAGTGGATTACGTAGTATAATATTTTCGTGTATATCAACCAGACATCGGTTGTGCTTTCATACTCTTCATGTATTATTATAGAATATCTGTAGTCGCGCATTTTCGCATGTAAGTGCAAGTGTATCTATTGTGTATTTGGTTGTATATGTATTTCTTATATATTTTGTATGCCCTCCTGCGATAGTACCCATTGGGACTGGCAGTACGTAAAAATAAATAAGTTATTATTATGATGATGATGATTATTATTATTATTATTATTATTATTATTATTATTATAACGAGAATAAGTGTTTACTAAGGCGTAAACTCTAGGCTCCTCGTGAAATATACACTTTCATATTACACTTTTGTTATGTCTTCTTTACTGCTCACTGCGTTTTAGGTCTCGCATTGGCGAAGGGGGCCCGCCGCGGTGGTCTAGTTGTTAAGGTACTCGGCTGCTGACCCGCAGGAAGCGGGATCGAGCTCCGGCCGCGGCGACTGCATTTCCGATAGAGGCGGAAATGTTGTAGGCCCGTGTGCTCAGATTGGGGTGCACGTTAAAGAACCCCATGTGGTCGAAATTTCCGGAACCGCCCACTACGGCGTCTCTCATAATCATGTGGTTGTTTTGGGACGTTAAACCCCACATATCAATCAATCGCGGGTGCAGGGATTCCAGTCAGGCGTGTCTTTTCACCTTAAAGTATGAATGAAAAAAAATGATAAAAGTGCGCTGCTATAGCTATCGCCTAAACCATATAGTGTCCCTCGATGACCACGTTTCAGGACGCACGTTGCTTCTACTCGGTGGACACATGGCCCCGGTAATCAAGCAGGAAGCCCTTGCGATAAAGAAAGAAGATCCCGAGGAATGGGAAGCGCCCTCGACTTCAGACTCGAGGACTAGTGAAGAGGCCAAAGAAGATGGGCTGAAAAAGGCCGTGAATGAGGCCAGCTGGAAGGAAATCAAGGAGGAGAAGTGGCCGAGCTGGTGGACATGGAACAGTGAGTCATAGGAGATGGCTTCTTTAGCACTCGCGAAACAATTGCTGAATAATTAAAATGCTACCATATTGCCTCATAATCATGACGATTAAGAAGGCTTGACTTAACAGAGCTTTATTAGCCCCGACAAAGAATTCTAGTGTAGCTGCTGTAGTGGTGTGACGTCACAGCAAGAACTCGCCCGCTCCGCCGCTGCTTTTCTTCGTTTTCTGTGATCATTATGCGCACACTATTTGGAGTTACCGCGATAATTACTCCTCAATCAGGCGATGTAAGTCTTTCAAGGTACCAGGTGGAAGGTTCCATATCTAGGGAAATGTATTCAATCTGTAAAATTATTGGTTAAGAAAGGCCTAATTCCGTCTGAACGGGAAATTCACTATGAATATTGCCACGCTGGGCAGCAAGACGTTTCTTGTTTTCAGTGCGTATTTCGGAAAATTGGCGCTGTGAAAATATGCTCAGCGGTCATAACTTCAGTAAGACTATGCATGGATTTCCCGTATAAACATGGTCGCTTAAGTGTTACGAAGGAAGCTCAGACGTTTTGAATTCATTAACTGCGTTGTGGTTTTTAATGAAAGTCATGTCTCCCTCAGCCAAAAATCTGGACAATTTGCCATAAGGACGCCTTCGTGAACCGGAGAATTCACTTGAATCTCCCCGTTATAAACAATCGTTTGCCATATACACATTATACAACATTATACAAAATAGCACGGCGGCACACACGACGGTGTCAGAAATGCCGAGATGCCGGTTTGCTCGGATCCCTCGCCAGATTTCTTCTCAATTGTCAGCGGCGATCGCGAAGTCGTAAACCTTAATCTGCGCGTGATGCTGGTCCGATCTGCTGTCGCGTCACCAAGGGAACTCTTAACTTCAGGTACGATATGTCAACATTTGCAAAATGGACGGCAAGGTTAAATTGATTGTTTCACATGGTGCATTGAGCTATTGGCGTAGGCCGCGCAAGAATTAAACATTCCTTGGCTCACTGAGGCGACTACTTTGGTCACACGGCATGACTGCGTACAGGTTCATGTTCAAGGGTAATCAACTGCAAATATAGCCAGTGTACGAGGTGGCTATGCAAAGCGTTACGAGCTAACAGCTCCTACAATGGTGCACAATGACAATCTAACAGCAAGAACAGTTTCCGCACTTAACGTCAACCACTCTAACCTCGATAATTTTGGTAAAGCGGAGCACCGAAATTTTTGCGAGAAAATAATGAAAATAAAAGGCATCGTTACTGAGCGAGCGCGCGAGAAAATCTGACACAACACCTGCGGTGGTTTGCTATAGGATGAGTGTATTCGAGATATTTTGCGAGTCTCGGCACTGCACGCTTCTCAATGCTTGACTGACCTGCAAAAAAAAAAAAAAAACACGCTTGCCGTAAGTACGTGGTTGCGTCCCATCCAAATAACCCCAGCACAGGTGACACAGTCATATCTCTTAACATCACCGTAAACAACTTGCCCTGATGATTGAAATATAATGTCTCGCGTGTCCAAATCACACGAATATGCGACAATGGGTTTGTTTTATTCCACTTCCGTCGTCTGCTGAGACCGCGAAATAAAGCAATCTTCAGCAGCGCGAGACACGCCTGATATCAATTTTCGTACGACAACGTACGCGTGCATATTTGCCCGAAGGAAAAGTATACGCTTTCTTTTTAATGTTTTACCGGGAACATTATCGATGATGTTCTTATCGTCATTCATCTGTAGTCTGAGACAGGCAAATTGCGAATGCAAATAACGGAGCCGCGTATTTAGTGAGTGCGTGTTTTCTCGCCTTCACAGCATTTGGTGCCTTTTATGAGTCGTACTGCGTTTGTAAAGTCATGCAGCCAAATCATTTTCAGGACTGAATAATGGAAATTGTTAAAACACACCAAACGAGTTGCAGAGCTTACCGCGTGGTGTACTCATCTGCTGTTTGCATTAGCTGGAGATCGAGCGAATAAACAACGTCGAAGCTGTTAGCATTTGTCATCTGTAAGTGTAAAAGACGCACTGTTTTTAATAAAATAATTTCGGGGAAATAAAATCAAGGCGGAATGAAACTGGACTACGCCTGGTATTAATTGATTGCGAAGGTGCCACTTTCATAACTCTTTGAAGTGAATCCCTTATGCACGAACACTCCGCAGGTGAACGCCAGAAGCTCAAGAAGGCGAAGTCGGCTGCCAAGAAGAATCGGAGGCGCAAGCGTACCGTGGAGGCCGGCTGCAACGTGCCCTACCTGTGCGAGACGTGTGGCAGGTTGTTCGTGAAAAAGTGCGAGCTCGAGTGGCATCTGCAGGAGCATTCGGGCGTGTGCCCTCTGCCGTGCGGCCAGTGCTCCAGGCAGTTTCTTAGCGGTCGAGTGCTGGCCAGCCACATCACTAGATGCCACTCACTGAAGCGCAATTAAACGTTTTGAAATGAGAGCGCACTCTACTTAGACGCGGACAGAAAGACGGGAATAAGCGCTTGTCCTTGTCTTCCGTCCGCGTCTAAGTAGTGCGCTCTCATTTCAAAACAATCTTGTGTCACCAACTCACCAACCATATGGGCAATTAAACGCTTCAGCGAGGTTTAGCTTTCGGAGCATCTGCCAAGCGTCGTGGTGCGTTCGTAGACATCAAATTTCGCTCGCACACAAGCGTTTCAGTATGTAGTTTCTTACCTCTTGCGATCGTTTCATAAAGCGTTTCATAAAGAAAGGGAAGAGGGTGCTTAGGGCAGCCTCAGATGATGAGGTTTAAGCCTTCTGTGGAAGAAGCACACAATTTACAAGAGGAAGGAGGGTAACTGGAGGGATGAATGCAGTGGAGGATGTAAGGGGCAGAAAAAGTGCGACTCTGCCACTGTCACCATGGAATTTCCCACTTGCCTGGGGACCTGCACTTGAGTGGTGAAAAGTTTGAACGCTCAAATTGGTAGCATGTGCAATTGTGAAGTGAAATAAGCCTATCCGGCACTGTAAATGGTGCCTCCACCATAACAAGTTTGAAATATTATTCATCACTTTAAGGCTTCAAGGGCAACTTCGACAATTTTTTTCTGTTGACGAATCTTAATAGAATTTTTAGTATATGTATTTTCGGCTCTCTAATGATCTGTGCCGGACTTCAAGATTGCAAGTCATTTGATATTCCTAAAAACCATGCTTTACAATCTGGGTCACCCAGTCTTTATTGAGATGTGAGATGCCATTGCAATGGTGTTCTACATCATGATGTATCTAAGCAGGTGGTAAAAAACCAGCGCTAACCCTCCTGGGCCCAAATGGTCACTTTACATGAGATATGGACGCCATCTGGCAGTAATGGTGAAAAACAGAAGCAGCGGCAGAGCCACTGATAGGCGGCAGCACTGTATCGTTTTAGTGAAGCGTAGGAAACGCCCGTTTTTCTGGTGCATAGTGTCACATTGTCGATGCAGAAACACTAGGCTCTTTAAAATTATGTATTTATTTATTTTCCAGTGAATTAACACACAACTTAACACTTTGTGATAATGTTGCACCTCAGATATGGGTAATATTTGTGTTTTGATTGACAATATTTACAAGTATATAAACGCAGCCACCAGATCGAGATGGGTGGGCATCGAGCAAGTGTTTAAACTTTCGCTGGGTGGCTGAGCGGGTGAGAGACAGACAAACAGAAAAACAGACAAGTAAAAATTTCTCCGTTCGAGTATTCCAAGAAAATATGATTTAAAAGACACTGTGAAGTGCCTTTAAACAACTTCTTCACAGAATTCTGGTGTTTTTCTCACACTTGTGCCAGAACGGGACCCTTCTTGAGCACTTCGGTGTCCTGGTGGCAGTCCACATCAGCACAGCCAGTACAGCAACAGCATCCTGTAAAGAGGGGTGGTGCACTGAACTGCTCAGTCTACATGCTACTAAAAATCATGTGAAATAAACCTTCTTGTAATCAGCTTTAACTCTTGACACATGCTTCTTCCTGGTGCTTTATGGATTTGCGTTGTGAGTGTGAACTCAAACTTTAACTCCCACTGAGCAACAGCAGCCGAAGCAAATCTCAGAAGGCTATGCTTCTGTAGGTTAGATGCGCCATAGAGTTTCTGACAAGATTTACTAGAGAAAACTCTGAACCAGGAATCTTTCAGCTACCGTGGGAATAATGGGTAGAATATGGATTTGCTTAGGCTTCCTGCTTGCGATGTCGAATGCACTTGCGGCTTTGCTTATTTGTCATGCTTTGTCTTTGTTTTGGATAAAAGAACAGCTCCTTGTAAATATTGTGATCCAATTTCAATTTATGAGCTTGAAGAGGTTAAGCTGGTGAAATGGGACTGGTTAACTTTTACTAAACTTTGTCTTGCAGTGAAACAGCTGCAGACTGCATGGAGCCAAAAAAATGATACGTAGGCAAATCCACCTGCCATTACCATGCTGTCTAAATCGTCATGTATAGAAGCTCCCATAGACACTAGCGCTTGAGCTGTCTATAGAGTGTAAGAAACTCAATGGCATGCACTAGGGCTTTGGCCGGGCTATTAGGCTTGTGCTTAATTGGCTTGTGCACCATCAGCTCTTGCATCATTGGCTTGTGCTTTATTGGCTCTTGCATCATCGGCTTGTGCTTCATCAGCTTTCGCATGCTTGTCTTGCGTTTTGCTTGCACAGACTCCGAAGGCTATTCTTCGGGCAGCCTGCCAGGCGTGGGTGATCCTGGTGAAAACACGATGGCCAAGACGGTGACCATCACACTGGGTGCGGCGGCCATCTACATGATGCTGGTCATGGGACTCATGATCTGGTGCCGGTTCCGAAGGGCACGCAGGAAGGCCATGCTACTGCTGCAGGTCTCCTCCGAAGGTGAGTGAGCTTTCAAGCAAAACTCATTTGTTGCGTGCCTGCAAACGCACCGCGTCCGAGACCCACGTGTACTGTGCCAGTGCACCCCAACTTGGATGTCGAAGTGAAGCAGAAAGTAACTTCGTTTGAAACACCAAATGTGGTGTACTTGCTGGTCTTCTTCTCTTTAGATGTGGGCATGTTACTACACCCGTAATTAAGGCCACAAACGACAAAAAACGTGCACGTGTTAGCAGATACCAAAGTGCGATCATGCTGAACAACCCAATTTATCAGTGCTTATATTTTTACGTAATCTGAGTGGTGATGTTGATATTAAGCCGACTAAGTGTTAGGGTTGAAATAATACCATACTTTCTCATGTATAACCAGCTCCTTCTATAGCAATTCGTGAAAAATTTTTGGAAAATGGACACCCCGTAACATTATGAAATAAGCTTTCTTGCATAGCTATGAGTACTGCCATGAAGCACCTTTGCGAACCAGAATTTTTGTTCATCGTGTTGACTTCAACTCCAATCACCTAAAACTTTTGTACAGGTTATACACTAGGGAATGTGGCAGTTTCAAGAAATTGTCACTTTCAGTTGTGGCTTTAAAGCTTTTAAATATCCTTTTGAGGATATTTAAAAGCTTTATGAGCGACCTGATACAAGGCTGAAGTGAGCACCTTGTGCGAACTAGGCTCATTTACGTTTAAAAATGTTCTGGTAAGATATTAAAGCTTTTGTTTCAATAATGGCTGTAGTCTCAAGCTCACATGTGGCACAAATGTAAGTTTGTGCCACATTGTTTTCTGTGCCAACATTGTTTTCTCTGTTCACAAGCGCACACATTTGCTTCTTTGCAGTGGCCAAGCCCGACGATGACATCGCTCCAACGGAAATGCGGGACAAGATGGGCCCCGTGATAGCAGGGGCGCGCGAGACTCGCTCATTGCGCCCCACGGCGCCAACGGTGGTATCGTCGTGGGCGATGGAAATGCGGCTACTGCCGACGCGCTGTCGCACAGCTCGGGCTCGCACTCACAGAACTCGAGGCGCAGTCGGAACTCGTACGACAAGCTGCACTTCCCGCGCCAGGACCTGCACACCATGATGCTGCTAGGTGAGACGACGCTTTTGCTTCTTGCGCTTTTGGGAATCCAGCGTGGACTGTCTAGACGTAAAAGCTTTCAAAGTTGAGAGAGGCAAGAATGTGCAAACGGTAGGGGAAGCGTGTGAGTTTCAGCTTGTTGGTACATATTCAAAGTGTAGAATAGTGCAATGCAGCGAAAACGAGAGAGACCAAACAGGACTAGCGCAGTAGTTTAGCACTGTGTTCAGCTCTAGTTCTGTTTGGTCTTTCTCGTCTTCCCTGCATCGTGCTGCTTAGCGCTACAGTATGGGAGAGGAAAAAAACTGGGGCATTTTTGTGCACAATATACATAATCCTAGGACAGTTGAACCAGTGTGTTGCTTTCAATGGCATCATGCAGGGGACTTTGTTCTGCATGCTGTGTTGATGCAAAAATAAAGTCAGCCGATCACAAAGGCAGCGCTACCTGAAATGTGCGTGAAGTTATCGTGATATATAACGTACAATATATGTTCGTGTAAGGATTATTTTTCTAAAGAATTATACGGACCAGACTAGCCTTCTGCTATTTATGTAATTCAAACATCTACAGAGCTAGCTAGCATAGACATGACAAATTGTCAGTTATAACAAAGTAAATTAGGAAAAGCTTTGTCATAGATACAGTGTTACAAATATACATTTTTAACGAATTTCCGGAGATAAAAAGTATTTTCATGGCCTAGTGATTTTTTTATAAAGAGGTTCGAGTGTAGTACAATCTGGGTCGAGAAACTGTTGATATGAGATTAGCAAAGCGAGAAAGGATGAATGGTGGCGGGGTGTCAGAGTTGCATGACTGACGGATTGGCAGTGGCTGTCATGGAGAGACTGCCGGCTGTGACTGCTTTGGCGTGGTCGTCTCCTACAGTGTGTAGCAGGCACACTGTGGTCGGGGCAGTGCAACCTAAATCCACTGCACATTTTAGTACAGACACGTTTCTGAAAAATCAGTGTCAGTACTTAATAACCATTCAACGACTATGCACAATAAATGTCAACACAATAGCCATTTAGATTAGAACGGGGACATTGAATTTTTTATACGCCTGCCACAATGGTCTAGCGGTTATCATGCTCGACTGCTGGCCCGAGAATTGCGGGGTAGAATCTCGGCTGAGCTGTCCCCAATATCGATGACGGCGAAAATGCTTGATGCCCATTTAGATTTAGGTGCACGTTAAACAATCCCAAGTGGTCGAAATTTTGGAACCCATTAAAGGGGCACTGACACAAAATTTCGCAGCTGAGACAGCCTGTGGGGTCGATTCCCAGCAACATTCGTATATCATCTGCAAAATATCCACAGGGAATCTAGCTGGGGAAGGTACTTTAAAAGAACTTATGAGTTTGCGTGAGCCCTCGACTTCATCGTGTCATTGACACCCTCGAAGGGGATCCTTAGGTGACCCCCTACTTCCCTCACGTCACCAAGCTGCAGTAAAAAAAAAAACAACTTTTGATGATATCATAGCTGCCATTTTTCTTTTGGCACGTTTGTTTCCGCAGTGTATTCTCGGCGGCTGGTTGCGAGTGCATGGTCGTGGCGCATGCTTTGAAAGTTTTGTGTTTGGCGACCCATCAGTCCAGTTTCCTAGTCAAAAGTAAGTCTTGATGCGGACCGAGCAGAAGCGTGTCATAGTTCTGTGGGCAGACATGGTCAAGAGCTGCACGCACTAGGTGGCGACAGTTGCACCCAGTTCTAGGAGCTCTCTCAAACTAAAACTGAAATTGGTCGGTAATCATGGGCCTGTAATCAATTATCTGCCGCATGCTGCAGCAAACAATGTGCCATGTCATGCCTAACAGGCCTCCAGCAACGCATCTCATCAGAAAAACGCGAGGCCAATGTTTTTGTGTCAGCACCCCTTTAAATACGGTGTTTCTCATCATCATATCCTGGTTTAGGACGTTAAACCGCAATAAATATTACAATAGAATTTTTTATGAACGTATGCTTAAAGTACTTGCCTATATCTTGGTCATAGATATCCCTGTAATGGAAGACTTGATGCTGTTTCATATCCTCTCAGTTTTCTTTTAAGCACCATTGTTGTAATTGCTCGTTATGCTTGCAGGACGTGGCGAGTTTGGCGATGTCTTCCTCGCTAAGGCGAAGAACATCACCGAGGGTGAGGCTGAAACGGTGGTGATGGTGAAAGCACTGCACTCCCGTGATGAGTGCGCGCACGCTGACTTCAAGCGTGAGATGGACATGTTTCACAAGCTGAGCCACGAGGGAATTGCGCGTTTGCTGGGCGATTCGCGAGACGTCGAACCTTTCTTAGTCATCATGGAGTACACCAACTGGGTGAGTGCGTGATGTGGTCTCGCCCTTTCTTACATTAAAAGCGTTCTGGTAGTATAACGTGTCTGTTTAGTAATCAGAAAAACAGTGCGAATGAACTGGTCAAGCTTATATGGCTGCTCAGTTGAAATTTAGAAAAAAAAAAGAAATGAGTTCAGTACGTCATCTAATAAGTCTAGCAGGTAACAGATGATCACTGACAGAAAATTGACTGGAAATTGTGAACAAGAGCTGACTTTTTGTAGTGGCCACGAAATAGGCTGGTGATAATCAGATTGGATATAACACTGCAGATGCCTGCATGATCACCAGAAACTTGCTTTTGTGCATTCCTCTCGCAACTTACACAACCTGTACAGTTGCAGATGGCAGCAAGAAGTGTGGGGTCATTGGATCTGTATCATATTAAGCTGTTGTCACATTGCTGATTCTTGCAGAGTCTGTACTCACTGTAATGAATTCAGATGATGAATAGCACAATATGTTTCTATCATAATTTAGCTCATCGAATTTAGGCGATAGATTGATAGACTTAGTACTATATATAACAGTGTTTGGAATTGGAATGTTGCTGCCATGGCAGGGAATGGAGTGCAGGAGCTTTGTAATACTAGTAGCTATACTTTATAATCAATAAGCTACTGAAGTAGTCACATTTAATTCCAGAACACTAAATTTCCAAGGGAGTTGTATGTGTTATCAATAACAGTGTGGTCCTGTGTATATATTGAAACACATGTTTTCCACCGAACGTGATGCAACAGTAGCTGGCACCACATCACAATGGCAGTCGCCACGCATCTCGCACTTCACATTATTGGGGAATTTTTCATACACCAGGGTGACCTCAAGCAGTTCTTGCTGGCCACTCAGAAGGACAGCCAAGCCGCCGCCCCTGAACCAGGCTCAGGCCATCGGCGTCTGCCACCAGGTTGCCCTCGCAATGGAGCACTTGGCCAACCACCGCTTCACGCACCGAGACTTGGCGGCGCGCAACTGCCTCATCACCTCGCGTCTCGACATCAAGGTCAGCTGTCCGGCGCTGTGCCGTGACTCGTATGCCGCCGAGTATGCCATGCACCAGAACCGGTCGGTGCCCATCCGCTGGACGCCCAGCGAGGCGCTGTTCGAAGACGAGTGGTCCACGAAAAGTGACGTCTACTCGTTTGCCGTACTCGCCTGGGAGGTCTTCACTCAAGGCCTGCTGCCTCATGCGGACAAGGATGACACCACGGTGCTCAGGCTGCTCAAAAGTTCCGAGCTTCGCTGGACGGCGTCCGCGAGTGCCCCAATGCCGTTCGCTGACCTCCTGGACCGCTGCTGGCAGCGGTCACCGCGCGACAGGCCGTCCTTCTCCGAAGTGGCTGTCAGGATTGGCGAGATCTTCGTGGACAGCAACGTCTGAAGGCTACGTGCTGCGTCTATTAGTGTTCAATATTCAGGGTCATTCGAAGCAGTAGGCCTAATCAGGAAATGGGGGAGTAGGGATAGATGGCACCTATTTAGAGGGTCACGGTAAGGATCATAGGAAGCATCTTTATGTTTTAGCCACCTCCGTTGAACTCCTGTCAGAATCCACCTTCTTCACTTTCTTGTGCTGCCCTCTGCCATTTCGGTCGCAGCTGGGATAATTGCTATTGCCAGAAGGAAGGTCTCCTCAAGATCAAGAAGCGTTTTGAGACTTTACCACTAGGCGAAAGGGCGCATGCATCTATGGCATCGTAAAAAATGGTGGTTAGCGTCCTTTTCGCAAACGTCACCACCTGCTAAAGGTCGCATGTGTCCTCCCGTCTTGCCTCACGTCCATGTTCATAGTCATTCACGTTCTGCAGTGCACCATTTGGGCCACATAGTCGTGGATTGCAGTGTGGATGGGTGTGCCATTATGTACGCCTCTGGAGCTATAAGTACTGCATTGCTATTTAATTCAGCCCAAGTTTCGTGGCCGCACTTTTATATGGAAAAGTGGGCAATTGCCTAGTTTGCCTGTTTTTTTTTGTGTGTGAGGCATAGGCAAGCTGTGCGATGCACTTTTGCATTACAAATGTGGGAACCACTTCATTATATAAGTGATCTATTAACAGCTACCTAATGTTTTGTTTCAATTGTACCAAGAAATAGAGATTGGTTCATTTTAAAAAGGGTCTCTTGAACGTGCACAAAGGGCTTCAGAAGTTGTAATCAGTACACGATAGTTATCATGTTTTGTTTCAATTGTACCAAAAAAGTAGAGATTGGTTCAGTTTGAAAATATGTCTTTTAAGCGTACACAGAGGGCTTCAGGAGTTGTAATCAGATCATGATAGTTATCATGTCTTTGTTGCCATAATAAGTGTGTCACATGCATCATTCTGTAAGCAATGCAATTTTATACAATCTTTTAGTATACCAGCTACTGCCATTGCACATAGCTCATGTCAATTCTTTGTGCTGGATACAAAACTGCATAACATGTAACGTCCTATAACATTTTTTCATTTGAATAATAGTGCCAAGGTCAAACAGGAAATGTGCACCAAGAGATATTCAGAAACTGGGTGTTAAGCTTATAGCAAACAAAAATTGAACAAAAAGATATGTACTGCAACACTGTAGTGACTTATACCGGTATCACATGATCACAATAAGGGCTGATTCGTATTAGGTGCAGCTTTGCAGCTACCTTTAGGCACGATCAGGCCTGATCAGGGTCGGGACAGTTGCTACCGGCGTATCGATATCTGATTCTCAGATGGCAAATTCACTGGCAGCGGTGTGAAACTCTGTGTGAAACTCGGTGTGCAACTGCATAGAAACAACCACTGTTGATTGCAGTGAAAAAATTTGATCCAGGTCAGCACCGATCATGATCAAACGTGGCTGGGTGACACAGGTATTAATTGATTGATTGATTTGTGGGGTTTAACGTCCCAAAACCACCATTTGATTATGAGAGACGCCGTAGTGGAGGACTCCGGAAATTTTGACCACCTGGGGTTCTTTAACGTGCACCCAAATCTGAGTACACGGGCCTACAACATTTCCGCCTCCATCGGAAATGCAGCCGCCGCAGCCGGGAATCGAACCCGCGACCTGACACAGGTATTAAAGATGGCCCAGTAAATTAATATTGGCCAGAAATGAAGTGAACAAATTTAGGCATCTTTAGTTAGGTTCGTGCAATTGCACTGCAGTTTCCTACAAAAGCACAAACATTTTCTTTACACGCTTGTCACCTTTTTTCAAGTTCTGCATTGTCATTCGTGGTAAACATTTTTTACACATATATCTGTAAGAGTAGATCTCGCGCGTGAAGGAGGCTGAAAACTGCCCACCGTTTTTGCCATCGATAAAGGCAAATGCCAATCCATAATAATATTCTTTTGACCGACGAACTATATTGTCGCAACGACAATTTACACAATGTTTTGTACGCCTTTTATGTCCTTACACACATTTTATATACACATTATTTGTCTAACTGTAGAGAGACGCGTTCAGTGTACATATGAATGTGTACCATGACATATATTCATCACTTCTATTTCCTACCCTTGGCAAGTTGTCCCTGTGAAGTCCAACGTTCCTGGGCTAGTCACGTTTATTCACCACGCATGACACTTTGCAAAAGAATGTGGTGCTCTTCTTTTTTTTTACAAGTGTTGGATGAAACATTTTTTAAATGCAGATCGAGTTGTATGCTCACTGCACGTGAAGTACGTCATAACTTGCATCATGATTGCCTGCGTAACATAGGATCTTCATGAGTACATAATACTACTTGTGAAGCACGATGCGTCGTTCTGGAGACGAATTCACAGAAACGCGACTCATGGAGAAGCTATTGACGTCTCATGCTATTAGACCGCGTCGTTTAACAATCATGTGAACATCTACATATTTCTAACCACGTCTTATCATTGTTATTCATACATTAATACAGTCATTTTCAATTGGCTGTGTGAGTCAAACAACGAATGATAACTTGGGCACCAGGTGGTATGTGAGGAGAAATATATTTTGTAATCAATTTTCCCAATTTCTTATTTACTTTGATGGTGAGGGCTTGTCCGAAATTATAATTTGTAAAAATTTACCGGGCACTTGATTCCCATCTTGCGTATGAAGATTCAACCATGCACTCTGGTCCGTGTACGAGTGGTAAATGAGTCGAGATTTTGCTAGAATGCCTGCTTTATATTATTCTGTCCCTTACTGTGCGTGTTGTGAAGTTATTATTGGATGCTCTGCTAGCTATCGATTATACTGAATGGTTACTGCAAGTGATTGCTGTGAATGTAAGCATCTCACTCTCACAAAGCTGCCTCCATACAGTGTTTTTCAGAATATATGTACTTGTTGAAGCATCTCAACACATACATCGGGCAGCGTTCATACGTGCAACAGTTTTTTCTACTGTATTTATTGTCAGCAACATAGATTCAACATACACTAAGGAAACAAGCCATTCGACTCTAAGTTCATTGTTGGACAGTAAATTAGAGTAGAATGTTTGAGGCATCAAAGGCTTTGTTTTCTTTTTGCATTAACATCATTTGAGCATAGCTGTTTCTGCCTGTGATTGCACCAATTGAAAATCGCATAGATTTTGCATAGTAATTGCTTGGAAGCAGATACGCATTTAGTTTCCCACACCTTTCAGCGGTTGTGTTCAGGGTAACAAAATGCCAATTTGTCACATGAACATCGCATCACACTGTCTTAAACCTCTTGTGCTATGATAATAATAAAAAATACTCGTCCTGATGAAATGACATACATCTCAAACAAGGACGAGTACGTTAGTAGGTTTTCAATAAATGCATGGATTTAATGCAAAGTTACGTTGCTGTACTTAAGACTAAATCATTCAATTAAACGTGGAGGATAGGAACATCTAATTAAACACAGAAGACAGGAACATGCATTGCTGCTACAACCATGTCTAAAAAGTTTCTGACACTGTAAAGAGATGCTCTTCTTATTTGATGCTGTCATATTTAACTGTTGATCCACAAATGGTCTGTTTCCATGGCATCGCCCATGCTCTGTGCAAGCCACTTTTCATGTTTGGTGAAACATTTAGGACGTCGCATGCAGTGTTGGAGATTCCCTATTTTTATGAGAGCATTCTTCTGGAAAAAGACACGCTAGAAACAGTCAACGCTTTTAGGGATGTATCGTCCTTGGGACACATCAGCTATCTTCATTTGTCTGGGTGCCTTTCCTTGCTCTAAAGCCTTATTCCCGGGGCACTATAAAAACGCTTGCACCCTTTGAGGTGTGTTTTTTGTCACAACCCTACTTGTAGCGCTGCTTGCTAGCATACTTCTTTTTTTTTTAGTTTTCTGCACTTGCGATCATTCTGCCAAAAGTGGTCTCCCATACTGGTGGCTTGCACATCATTTGTGAGCAAAAGTACTGAGCACATGGCTGCAAAGCAAGGACGCATGGGCAAACACAACTACACACCCCAAAGGGTGCAAGCGTTTTCTGAGTGTACTTTCCCATCATGAGACGCATACATGCAGTCATCATGTCGTGACATTTTTCATGGGAAAATAGGTCGTGGAGCATTTTGAAGGAATGAAATGTGCCCTGGCCAGGTTACGATCATTGTTGCAAGATAAAATACTCCTAGAAGGGTGTATTTTTATCAAGCAACTACCCAAAAACTGTCGTCTGACAACCACCCTTCAAGATGCCTCGTTTACAAAAACACCTGGAGGAGTGTTTTTTTGTTTCGTGTTACAAAAATACACCCTGCGTTACGCTAGTGAGCTAAAAACCTCCAAATACACCCCAAAAGAAGTGAGAAAACGATGCGTACCTCAAAAGTTGTAGCCGTTTTTAGTGCTGAGAGTTCGTGTTTATATTACCTGTGTTGTTTGTCCTCTCTTCCTATAGTACGCCGCTTTTGTTTAGTATGTTTCTTCCGAAAACCGCCCTGGCTTGACGTCGGGCAATGCGGGAATCTTTACGTGCCAGTATTGTAGGCCGTTTTGAAGTGCGGGGCTGTGAACAAAGGGGGGTCAATGGCCAACCAAACCCATAGCTCCCCGAGTAATGCACGTAGAAATGAGCAAAACGAAATGCAGAGATATTTATGCTCGCTACTAACAAAGGTGTATACTTCCTATTTAAACAAACACCTAATTTCCGAGTGCTTGCTGCAATAAATCTATATTTGTTGAGAATGTACTTCAGAAATGGTGCCTAGACGTGCAATCTTGCCTCCATTCCTTATTCCACTACTGTCACATTTCTGGACTTCTTTGTGTGCGCGCGCGCGCGCGCGCGCGTGTGTGTGTGTGTGTGTGTGCGTGCATGTGTGTGTGATGCCCTTTGTGGTGCTATTTTGTTTCACTCTAAACTCTTTTTACCATAAGGTATGCATCAATGTTTTAAATAAAAAAGGACATCATAAAATGTCATTGGCATTGAGGCAGGTGGAGCTGTTGCGAGAGAGATCAGTTTTTTTTTGTTTTCGTACATAGGCATAATCATTTCAAACTCCATGAATGACTGATATGTGAAAAGAATTTCTTGTTCTCTAGAGAGGTTCATTGTAAGCGTTTATAAAACTAAGCACATTCATATAACTATATCAAGGATCAAATATGGCAATCGAACACGCAATCTTTTGCATGACTTGCTCCCTTCCTGTGGAAA
The DNA here is from genome assembly GCA_013436015.1 of Rhipicephalus annulatus. Taxonomy (NCBI): domain Eukaryota; kingdom Metazoa; phylum Arthropoda; class Arachnida; order Ixodida; family Ixodidae; genus Rhipicephalus; species Rhipicephalus annulatus. The sequence continues at coordinate 29,259 of WOVY01006179.1, read as the reverse complement.
TGAATAAAAGTCAATGCAAACTCGGAAGCTATTCGCAGTAACATCCTATAAGGGAATTTTGTGCTAATTTACCTTAATGGTCAAAGGCAGTCAGTAATGAGCACATAACCTGTAAAAGTCACTATAGCTTTGTACATTTTGAACACAAACATGGGAAGCATTGACTACATTGAATTAACAGTCTGGCTTTGCTTTTATACTGCCATTTTTAATTGCGGATGGCAGTGAAGGCCTTTAGCGAATTCCATGTACTGCTTTCACGCTTTTTCCTGCCATTTTGTCATTGAAAGTGCTTTATTGCTATTATATATATAGAGAGAGGCATAAATGTAAGTACACCTCGTATATCTGTGGCTTTCTGTGCTCGTCTCATGTGTTTTCTTTGAAACTTCATCACCTCGTCCTCATTCGTGGGCAGACTTTTTTTTGTATGTGGTGTATGTGTGTGTGCACATTATAAATGCCAGTAGTTCCTGTGACTGCTTTTGCGTGTGTTGTGTAAATAGGTGAGCAGTCTTGGGGAAACTTTTTTTCGAAATAAATATTGCTAGAAAAGTGACCTTTTTGTCTTGATTTCCTTCGACAGGACCTTCGTTAGTGGATCATGCTACCACGCTGGTTGAAGCTTGATGAGGGAGTGTTAGGTTCGTGAACAGTTCTTATGTGGGAAAGTTCACCTGCTAATAGCAGCACTATGGCGCACAGACTCATAAGTACAAAAAGCAGTTTACAGCAGCCACGTTAGTTAGTAAAACACCCATGCAAATGACACCAAGTCACATTAGTAAATTAACACCATGTCTTAAAGCTTACACATTCTGTTTGCGATTGTACTGGGCACCAGTGTTCACTGTTGGAACATGTGCACTTTTTCAATACTCGCATCTACAGGCAGATCTGGGCTGGATACATACATTTAGGTAAAAGGTTATAAAAAAGTGTGTCTGTTATTGTTGTAGATATCGCGCCACTTGCATGCCTCCTTAACTGAAAGCGTCAGCATTTTTCAGTAAGAAACTTGAAATTGCCATAGGGACGAATTCTACAAGAACCCTCGAGATGATAAAAAAGTTAGCGAAGAAGAGTTGTTACTCAAGTGCCACCTGCTGAAGATTCATGGGAAGTTTGAAGAGAAACCTGCGTGGGACAGTCACTAAAGATTTGAAGTTTAAACGGCCCATAAACCACCTCCCGTATTCTTTCAAACGTTTCAAGTCAACACGCGCATCATGTGCAGAATGTCGTCACGACCAACAATGCTTTACTCAACTTAGTTATGCTTAGGACATACAGGCGCCAATAATTTAAAAAAATTTCTTGAACCTTAAACATTGCACCTCTTTCGAAATGGTGCCACCATGACCGGTATTCAGTCGTGCGACCTTAGTGTCAGCAGTCGAGCTCCATAACTATTGGATCGGCGTGGCAGGTTGAAAACGCTCCCTTCAGCAAATATCAGCTGGTGCCCCTACTAATGTAGCGGCCGCACAGGCCATATGGGGGAGTCTGAGGCATCATTCTTAGCATAATTTCCACTCCAGCAATCTACCTGGAGGAGATCAATGACTTGAAAATTTACGGAATATATTCAGACGGCACTGTCGTTGAGGCACATGTTCAGACCAACGGTTGAGAGAGAATGAAAGGTTTATTACATTTTCTGCGAGAGTAAATCGGTGAGTGGGATTCTTAGTTCAGGACCCCCTTGGCATGGGCCACTGTTCTAGCACACTCCATGACAACCTCTTGGGGTCTTTGGATCCAAGCTGCAAAGAGCTGTCTCCCACCCTTCCATGTTGGCTTGTGTCCTGGGTTGCAAAGAGGGAGGGTTGAGACGTGGCCACTTACGGCAATGCCATTTCGCGGCTTTTCGTTCTCACTCCTGCTTTTTTCAGATGAAAGGGCAGACGTTGGAACTGCGTCGTAAGTTTTGGATTGGTGTTTTTAATTTTGTCACCTCAAATATCTTTAGAAAAATCGATGATGCCCCTCTAGAAGGGCAGAATTGTCAATTACTGAACTACGATGCCGAGTTTCCTCACTGAATTTTTACCTGCAAAGGTCTGGTTGGTGCTGTCAGCCCCATGTCTCCACTACAACGAGAATGAATCTATGCACCATTCCCTTATCATGCATATTATTTACAAATCAATAAAAAAGATAGTAAGAAAAACCTCTGCATAGGATAGCTATAAATTTATCCCTTCTGGTGGTACTGTCATTGGGAGCAACTGAAAAGGGCTTTTACCGCATGTAATGTCAAGCTTAGGCATTAATTAGCTTTTTTTCAACTCTACTAGGAGATAGAAATAACTTTACTCAAAGTCCGGCGAGTTGGTGGGTCGGGCCAATGGCCTCGCCTAGGTTACGGACAGAAGTCTTTGTATCCTGGCGGCATCCTTAGCCCGCTGGACGGCCCACATCTGATCTTCGAGAGCTGGATTGTTTAGCGGATTTCCCTATAAATTTTGTTTTATTGGGGTAGCATTTATATGGACACTATCAGCTGGATTTCGCCACTGGCGTCGGCGTCGATGTCATGCACCCTATATGTGTACGTATTTATATATATAAAAACGCAAGAACAAATTGGCCCCGTATATATGCATGTTACACTGTAAATGTCGCCGAAAGGCGATAGTTTTGCGTCTGGAGAGAGTGAACAAAACGTTTATTTGATGTCCTGCGCGAGAAAATCGGCGAATGATTTTCCGGAAACGCTGCGTTAGAGTGCCTCGAGCGTGCAGCGGAGGCGAACGAGTGCATCTAGTCACGTCACACGTGAGACATGAGGGCTGTCTGGCAGTTATCTTGGAAAACGAAGCGCGCGCGGCCTGCGCGCCCGTCTCGGAGGTGATAAGATGTAAAATGCAAAGTGACGGGTAGGTACCACCATGGTGTCGTCTTAGCAAAGCGTTGGAGACACTTGCCTTTTCGTGCAAGCATTGCCTGGTTAGCACAACGTGATAAACGATGCGGTCCTTACAATTACTTATGTGTGCCTTTTCTATAGTAAGACACACACATACAGAATATTGACGTGTTGTTATGGTGCTTCAGATATGCGCAATAATTGCTTTTTAATTGACAATCGCACAAGTATGAACGCTGAACCTTGAGCATTATTGATGGGCGCTGTGAAAGGGGTCGGCCGTTTGGAGTATCGTTTGGCCACTTATGTGCAGTTTAAGGTACCATTGAGGGCGGATAAACAGACAAATGTACAGACAGACAGACCAAAAGTTTTGCGTCAAAGGTTCCCAAAAGACAGTCGTCTTTAAAAATCACAGAAAAAAAGACTCCGGCGTGCGAAATCTGACGAGGGACCTTCGCCTCGTGGATGCGAAGCATTAACCACTGAGCCACCGAGAGGTACCTCCTTCAACGTTCAGACGGCAAACTATTCATATCTACCACTTACTGCTGTTGGTGGGCGTCTCGCAAGAGAACTATTTCGTGTTTTCAGCATTATCAGCAAAATGGCGCAGTGAGGCTGCGGCGGCTTTCATCTCTCACGCGTTCTTTGGCCCGCGTAGAGAATAAGGGGGTGTACGCTCGATCGCGTGCCCTTATCTTGCAGTGGGGAGAATCGTACGTCTTGGGTAGCCTTTGAGTTTCGTCGCGACGATTGTGTTGTTACCGGGCGCACGAAGGTTACTGCAATCATTGCACAGCCTCCGTTTGCGAAAAGGGTGCGTTTTTCAGACACAGCGAAGTCACAACTGAGACGCTTATTCACGTTAACCTGTGCCCGTGACTACGTTTCGTGCGTCTTTTGTGCGTGAGAAACGCGGGGAATGTTTCGATCTTCTTGCCATTCTGCGCGTGGCCTTCCGACTGTTGCTATCGCGTTCATTGCTTCGCCCTTTTTTCTTTCTTTTCATTATTTATTAAACTTTTAATCCTTCTTTTACTAATGAAATTATTTTTAAACCTATATTTATAAACATATTTGGCACGTATAGCAATCTTATCGCTAAAGTAAGGTACCATTTGTTTCGTGGCCGACCCCCCTCGGATAGTGGCGCCAGGACTCTAAGGAGGAACCAACCAACCACCTCACGGCCCAACCCTCACGTCGTTTGAGGCGCCCATAATCCGGAAAAGAAAAAAAACGAGAACGGTGACGCTACTGCGCGTGAAGGCACGTGCCACGAGCATAACGTGGCTTCGCGAAGCAGAACGCAAGCCCGCCTTCTGATAGAGTTGCCAAGCGTCAAAAGAGGAAGTCGCGGTCAGACGAGAGACCGTGAACGCTAACCGTTCGGGATCTGGTGATGCAGTTTCAGGAAGACGAGTCCCTGGGCAAGCAGTCGCAAGAGTCCAAGGAAGACACCTGCACCATGACTTCTACTTCTTCAGCTCAGCGCTGCTTCGAAATCAACGAAGAGAAGCAGCGTTGCTCGGGCGTGGAACGGCCGATGAGAGCCACAACAGAGGAACAAGCAAGCAAGCAAGCAAACACCATCTGCGGCTGCTCGAGTTACGACAACGACAGCGTTCCCTGGTACGACTCCGTCGACTACATCGGTGCCGCCAGCGACTTCTGGAGTATCAACCATGCACTAGAAACGATACGTCAGAGTTCCGATGCTTCCGTAACCGAAGACGCCGAGGACGAACGCCGCAGAGCTCTGCGAAAGCACTTCATGCTGCCCTTCGGAACAGGCATGCATATCAGACGACGTTTGCCTTTCCACGGACCGGTCTCGCGACCACTCTCCGAAGAGTCTCCGAGAATCTCGGAATTGTATATGGCAAGCGGGTGCTCGCTCGGCATCGTTCCATCACCTCGTCGTGGCTGCCAACGCGCCCATTACCAGCCCTACATGCAGCGAGACTCCGAGACTCATGGTGTGGCACCGAAGATCCCCGATCTCAGAGGCCACGCTATGCAGGAGTCCAGCTGATCCACCCGAAATCGACGCCGACGCGCGTCGGTGTCGGTAATAGCATTGTCGCGTAACGGGCGTCCATCGGCGCGCGGATGACGTTGGCTCTGACCCGGCGCACGAGACGGGAGTGTCGTCGTCGCCGTCGTCGTCCGAACAAGGGAAGCAAGATCGGCACACCCGTGGTTCGCTTAGTTGCAGCGATGAGGACGGTACGATGATGACGAGCAACTTCCGGAGCCCTGTGCCTTGCGTTCAACAGCGGAGCTACTATGCCTCGACAGTTCTAATGTAGTGAAGAGGAATGCCCACTACTGCAGCGACATCGACACGTTGGCGCGAGGCACGAGCTAAGACTGCCTGGTTGCTGCTGCGACGCTGACCGTATACTCGGCCTGCCCTTGCTGCTTCGGTACCGACGCCGCTACCGCTGTTTACCTTGCATTTACATTATATTTTGGTGGAGAGTGCTGCGGCCTTCCCCAGTCCTGGAACTGCGTAGCCGAAAGCTGCCGTCCGTCATGCCTGACGACGCTGTCTTCACACCCCCACCGGCTTCGCCACGCAGTAGCTGTCCCGGTGCCCAGCTCTTGCGAGAACCAAACATCTTCAGCGGCACCGATGAGAAAGACGTTGAGGATTGGCTGGAATCTTATGAACGAGCCAGTGCTACTAACAAATGGGACGATCCCGCGAAGCTTGGTACCGTGATGTTTTATTTAACGGATGTTGCGAAGTTATGGTACAGAAACCATGAGGCGGATATCCCCACTTGGACGACCTTCAAAGCCTGCATCACAGATGTTTTTGGACGCCCTGGTGTGCGGAAACTTCGCGCAGAACAACGTCTACGAAGCCGGTCCCAACAAACTGGTGAAACATTCACTAGCTACATTGAGGACGTCCTCGACCTCTGCCGGCGTGTCGACCCGAAGATGGCGGAAACTGACAAGGTACGACACATCATAAAAAGCATTTCGGACGACGCCTTTCAAATGCTGCTCTCGAAGAACCCTGTCACTGTCTCTGAGCTCATCGAGTTGTGTGAGTTCCGACGACAGCGTCTCCTCACGCGACGCCCTAACGTCGCGGATGACCACCTCTGACCTTGAGTCCCTACTATCGCAGATCAAGGAGTTTGTTCGTGCTGAAGTCGCTCGTCAGCTATCGCTGCTATCGACAGTCGGCCAACCACAGTCACCTCTTCCAGCAAACCTTCGCCAGGCCATCCAGGAGCAAGCTTGCGCGGCTCTGCCATCTGCCCGTGACGCTTCATCATTGCCGACCCCCGTTGTCTGTGCCGAGGTAACTGCACCTCTAAGCTATGCTGAAGTGGCCACTCGACCACCTTTTCATACTTTTACGTCACTGCCATCAGCCATGCCACCACGACCTACTCCTCGGTTCACTCAGCCAAGGTCTCTCCCGAGTAGTGGACAATGGCGTACAGTCGACAATCGGCCAATATGCTTTGCCTGTGGCCTACCTGGCCACATAGCGCGATACTGCCGTCGACGCGTCCCTATCTACCACCACCAGAGCTACTACCAGAGCTTCGAACCTGCCCCTTATTTGTCACCGCGCCCTTCGTTCACAGGATCTCAGCCTCCTGACCAGATGTCATCGTACGCCGACTACCGCCGTCACCCCCGGAAAATCTTTTCAGGCCTGCGCCCAGCAATTTGACGTCATTTCCGGCCGGCCGACTCTCGGGGAAGCCGCAGCGGCTGCGAGCGCAGCGCGGGCGGCGGTGGTGACGGTTCGGCGGCGTGGTGTTGACGGTGTTTCACGTTTGTTGCTTTCCGTTGTTGTTTTGCGGCAATTTCGTTTCCGTGCGTGATGCTGGAGTGATGCGACAATGCCGAATAAGTGTTGTGTACCCGGATGCACCGGCAACTACAAAACAGGAAAGAAGATACAAGTGTTTTCCTTCCCTAAAGACGCCGACGCTCTCAAACAATGGCTACGCGCCATTCCTAGGAAGGACTTCGTGCCGACTTCGTGCACTAAGGTAAGAATTTGAGATGCTCCTGTTCTTAGCTTGTCGTTGCTTGTTCGGGTAGAAATCACCTATGATGGGAAATACTTGAGCGTGTGGCCGCCGGGCCTCGCGAAGCGCTGACGCCAGCAGCGTTCGCAGCAAGGATGGTCAGCTGCGCTTTGTTCACTAACAGTGCCGTGGTGTCGTCCATTCTTGCAAGCTCTCGGTGGAAGCGCTTCGTGGAGTGCGGTGACATCACGCTCCCGTGTTTCCTTTCATGTTGCTTGTACCGCTTAGCGCAGCGCTTTTATTTAGATGCTTGCGAAACGTAGGTAGACTTTGTTTTAGCTACACGGACTGTAAACGCGGTCATGCAAACGGGAGCGCATTTTTTTCTTTTGAGAAGTGGCGTCTCAGACGTTCTTGAAACGTTTTTGCAGGTGTGCGCGAATCATTTCGACGCTTCATGCATTGAGAAGACGACATCGTAGACGGATCCAAGGACAGGGAGAGTTATTGAAGTTGCACTTCCAGTACCACGGTTGCGTCCTGGATCTGTCCCAACGGTATTTTCCGGCTGTCCGTCCTACCTATCAGTACGAGACCAGAGCACGAGAGAAACCCCTGACGCCAAGAGGAGCCGACAAGAAGCCTCCCAACTCGCCCGTGCTGTAGAAGAGTCGCTGGCGTCATATGAAGCGGAGCAAAAACGAGACCGGTTTTCGTCCCTCGAAGAACTAAGGGCTCGCCTGCAAGGGGTGTCAGTGTCTCCAAAGTGGACTGTGATTCATAAAGAAGAGTGCTCCATGTTTTTGAACATTATCGACTATCGTGAACCTTGTTTGAATGCGTCATTGACCGTGTTTGCAAACCTTGAAGTCTTTGCCTGCTATCAAGGTTCACCAATCAAGAACCTTGGTAGCGCTGTTGTACCAGACTCAGTTCAAAAAGTAAGTTCCTTGTTGGAAATTTTGAACAACCTGTCGATGCTGTCTGAGGAGCGCTGCACTTATTGCCACCTGGCTCAAGCAATACATTCCCTTGTTTGAGCCTTGTTTCCAGTTTTGTATCTCTTTACAAGTTGTTAGCTTTTAAAGGTGCTGTACTTTTTTCTTTTTTTTTTAACTCGAACTGCCTCGGTGCCCACTGTAGCAGTTGTACAGTCCGTTTTGGTACCTAAGCTGTGTACACTTTCCTTGTGCACTCTGTGTACAGACATGTTGTGCACTGTGATTTGTTTTTTTCTTAGATTTTTGTTTGATTTTTTCCCTAGGACATGCACCTACCTGTGGCAGTACAATTACTTTTCTTTCTGTCATTTATCATGCTGTGGACCACAATTTAGTCACCAGTGTTCTTTTGTATTGTATTTTTCGGCAAGTGTTTGAACCTGATACCTTGTGTTGCTACTGCTACTATGATAAACGAATGGTATGTTTTCCTCTAACCTACAATTTAAATGAAAGTGTGCTTTTTCTGTTCCAAAGCTCGGGGATGTTTTTGCTGTTACAATCTGTTTTGTTTTCTGAGTTTTATGTGGCAAGATATTGTGTTTTGTACTTTTGGCATATTTTCAGCATTAAGGGCAACATCTTGTGTTGCCTGTCGTCTGCCTGGACCGAGAACAATGTGCACTGTGATATTTGTACAGACGGAGTCTGGCTGTGATAAATAAATACGCATTATTCCATTCACGATATTCATTATTTCTTGATACCTTGATAAGTTCCCCCGCAACGGTGAGCACTAGGGCGCAGTTTCGATACCCGGCTGCGGCGGCCGCATTTCTGATGGAGGCGAAAAGCAAAAACGCCCGTGTGTACGAGATTTCGGCACACAATAAAGATTCCCAGGTAGTAAAACTTGATCCTGAGCTCTCCCCTACGGCGCGCTTCATCGCCTGCATTGCGTCGGCGCGTTAAACCATACAATCAATGGATACCTTGATAAATCGTGCGGACATGGTGTCAAGGAACCTCGCCCGAGTCGGTAGGCGTGAAGGGCGCTCGCGGCTGGCGCAGCCACCCAGCGAAGGGCGGCCGGCCGGCCGGCGCGATGTGACGTCGTCGACGTCACGTCACGTGACGCGCAGGCCTGAAAAGCTTCCGGGGGTGACGCTACCGCCTTCCAGTTAACCCTCGCTCACCATCACCTCGACGCCGCTCGCCATCCCCGATGCGCCGTCGTCCTTCATCGCCGGAGCGGGAAAACTGATTGCCGCAGTTCCAGAGGCAGGAACTTCGTCGCCCGCGAAAAGACCAAGGCCTCTCTCTTATGTGGACGGCGTCGCTGCACTCGCTCTTGTCGACACTGGTGCCGCAGTTTCAGTGACCAGTGCCAGACTCTGCCGCTTGCTCAAAAAAGTTATGACGCCAATAGCAATTATATCACTTCGTACAGCCAGCGCAGAGCACGTCACGCCAGCCGCTGCCTGTACTGCTCGAATCGCGATTGATGGCCTCATCTATGTCGTCGAATTACTAGTTTTAGATTCCTGTTCCCATGATCTCATTTTGGGGTCGGGACTTTCTCTCCGCTAATAAGGCCGTCATCGACTGCTCTCGCGCTGAGGTAGAACTTGAAGTGTTTGGCGACGCCCCGTTAAATGATGCACTTGAAACCGGGGACAAACTATTTGTTGCTGAAGACGTCATCATACCGCCGCACTCTTTCGCCCTTACCATGGTATCTTGCAACTCGCTCGCCGAGTCGAGTGCCCTTTTCACGCCATCTGCCCTTTTCGTTCGCCGTAAGTGTTCGCCGCTTCCTTATGCTCTTCTAGAACTTCATGACGGCGTCAGCAGACTGCTCATCTCGAACCTCTTGTCATGTCCTGTAACCCTACTTCGGGGTGAGTGCGTCGGGCGGGTTTACAGTCTCGACCCTTCTGCAATTTTTGACATGTCGACTGGTCCTTCCGCCAAACACGAAGTCGCCGGAGTGACTTGTGCCTCTTCGCCGCAGACTACTAGGCCTGACGTACTCAGCAGCTCCATCACCGACACGTTAATCATTTCGCAACGTGCTTAGCTGCTACCACTGCTGGAGAAGTTCCGTTCTTCTTTTGACTGCCAGCATACTCCCCTCGGCCGCACGTCCGCTGTGTGTCACCGCATCGATACGGCTACCAATGCGCCATTGCGTCAAAGACCTTATCGCGTGTCCACAGCCAAGCGCCAGGTTATCGATGATCAAGTAGCTGACATGCTCAAGCGTGGCGTCATCCAGTCTTCGAATAGCCCCTGGGCATCTCCAGTCGTTCTCGTTAAGAAGAAGGACGGGTCAATTCGCTTCTGTGTTGACTACCATCGTCTTAACAAAATAACTCGAAAAGACGTTTATCCCTTACCGAGAATCGACGATGCCCTTGACTGCCTCCAAGGTGCGTAGTACTTTTCTTCTAGTGACCTACGGAGTGGCTACTGGCAAGTCCCTCTGGCCCCTGAAGATCAGCCTAAGACGGCCTTTGTCACACCTGATGGCCTTTACGAATTCTGTGTCATGCCTTTTGGTCTTTGCAACGCCCCCGCAACATTCGAGCGGATGATGGACAATCTTTTGCGTGGCCTGAAGTGGAAAACGTGCTTGTGCTACTTGGATGACGTAGTTATATTTTCACCAGATTTTCCAACGCATCTCCGCAGGCTAGATGAAGTACTCCAGTGCCTAACTGACGCTGGCCTTCAGCTCAACCTGAAGAAATGCCGCTTCGGCGCAAATCAGCTCACCATCCTCGGCCATGTTGTCTCTAAAGACGGTATCCTTCCTGACACCGCCAAGCTGCGGGCAGTTGCAGAGTTTCCTAAACCTGTGTCTCTGAAGGATCTGCGCAGCTTTCTTGGCCTCTGCTCCTATTTCCGCCGCTTTATTCGGAATTTTGCGATGATCACCGCCCCCTTGACTGAACTTCTGCGCAGTGACTCGAAAAGTTACGCTTGGTCACCCGCCTGTGACGATGCTTTCGAAAAGTTGCGCCGCCTGTTAACCTCGCCGCCAATCTTGCGTCACTTTGACCCGACTGCTCCGACTGAGGTACCACCGATGCCAGTGGTGTTGGACTCAGCGCAGTGCTCGCGCAGCGCAAATCAGGATTCAAAGAGTACGTAGTCGCATACGCAAGCCGTGCCCTAACCAAAGCGGAGAATAACTATTATGTGACTGAGAAGGAGTGTCTGGCAATTATATGGGCTCTAGGTAAATTTAGACCATACCTATATGGTCACCCTTTCGACGTAGTCACCGATCACCATTGGCTTTGCTGGTTATCCACGTTGAAGGACCCCTCCGGCCGTTTAGCTCGCTGGGCTTTGCGGTTGCAAGAGTTCTACATGCGTGTTGTCTACAGGTCTGGTCGACGTCACACTGATGCCCACGCCCTATCACGTTCACCTGTGTCCTCCGAAAGCTCTGCATGTTTATTTGCCGTGGACGAAATGGTGTCGTTCCCAGAAAACTGTGACATGGTGTCTCAACAACGTAAGGATGACTGGATCAGCACTCTTCTGCGATTCCTTTCAGACCCGTCGACTTCTCCATCTTCTCCAACGTTGCGCCGTCAAGCGGCTCGCTTTGAGGTCCGCGATGGCCTCCTTTATCGCAGGAACTACAAGTCCGACGGCCGAAAGTGGTTACTCGTCATTCCACGCCATCTTCGTGCTGCAATATGTTCAGCTTTCCACACTGACCCTCAGTGCGCACATGCGGGCATCTTCAAAACATACGCTCGGCTTTCCTCCCGGTTTTATTGGCGAGGCATGTACACCTTTGTGCGCAAATACATTCAGTCATGCCCTCAGTGCCAACGACGCAAAACTCTCCCTCATCATGCCTCTGGTCCGATCCAGCCAATCCCTTGCCCAGCCAGGCCTTTCGACCGCGTTGGAATTGATCTGTATGGGCCTCTACCATTCACGGCTTCCGGAAACCGTTGGATCGTTGTCGCTGTCGACTACTTGACGCGATACGCGGAAACAGCCGCTTTGCCTGCTGCCACCGCACGCGACGTCTCATCTTTTCTCCTGCGGAACTTCATTCTGCGTCACGGCGTACCACGTGAACTTCCCAGCGACATAGGACGTGTATTCCTCTCTGAAGTCGTCAACGCACTCCTTGCCGAATGCCGTATCATTCACCGGACTACCGCCGCCTACCATCCGCAGACGAATGGATTGACGGAAAGATTCAACCGTACCCTAGGGGATATGATATCAAAGTATGTTGCCTCAGACCACTCCGACTGGGACCTCATTCTGCCTTTTGTGACGTACGCCTACAATACTGCTCCGCAAGCGACTACGGGCTTTTCACCATTTTTCCTGTTATATGGCCGAGACCCTTCCACCACACTAGATACCATTCTGCCCTACCACCCCGATTCCTCCGAGTCTGCGCCCATCTCTGACTCTGCCCGCCGCGCCGAGGAATGCCGTAAGCTCGCCCAGTCGTTCACAACAATCGACCAATGGAGACAAAAATCTCGGCGTGACGATACCCACCCGTACCCTAACTTTGTTCCGGACATTCTTGTTTGGCTTTGGGTTCTCGCTGTGCCTACAGGCCTTTCCTCGAAGTTTTTTTCAAAATACCAGGGACCCTACCGCATTGTCTCGCAGACTTCACCAGTTAACTACATCGTTGAACCCGTTACGCCATCCACAGACCAGCGCTTTCGGGGACGTGAAATTGTTCACGTACAGCGGCTGAAACCTTATTACGACCCGCTCGTACTCTGTTCACCGTGAGTCGCCAGGATGGCTCCTTTTTTGACGGGGGACGAAGTGTAGTGAAGAGGAATGCCCACTACTGCAGCGACATCGACACGTTGGCGCGAGGCACGAGCTAAGACTGCCTGGTTGCTGCTGCGACGCTGCCCGTATACTCGGCCTGCTCTTGCTGCTTCGGTACCGACGCCGCTACCGCTGTTTACCTTGCATTTACATTATACCAAGAAGCTTCCACGTGCCGTCGTGTATGTTCTGTTCGAGTCGGTGGTGACACCCGTGAAAGTGTGAAACTAGCGATGCATCGCTGCAGGACATGGGCGCGCAAAGAGGGTGAAGCGGCCGGCGGCAGAAATCCAGTGCCAACACTCTAAAAAAGTGTCGAGTAAAAAGGGTGTCTTTCTGTCCCACAACAATAATCGTCATAGAGTGAAGGAGCACAAGTCGTTCAAGGCTTGAAATGCAGCTAGAGTTCTTCACGCAGATAATTCTTTTTTTGTTACATTATCTTGCTTTAGTGTCTTTATTTTGGTTGCATATTTCAGGAAGTTTGTTATGTTGAATAAATATTCGAATCGAAAACAACTTTTAGTCGTCACTGTTTGCGGCACGGAGTTTGGAACCTAATATACCACACCCCCTAAGCCGAGAACCCTACCAATAAAGTGAGACCTGTGCTCGTTGAAGAGGATGATTGAAATGTTATACCTATCTGTGCACAAAAGTTGGATGACCCGTATCTAACGGAAAAAAAATTTCTAGTTATCTTACCAGTAGGTCTTGACTGAAGCGGTCTGCGATGATAGGCTCAAAAAACTTTTTACTGCATAGAAGTGTTGTCATTTGGGTTGTTGTAATGGTGAAGTGAAACTGTCGACTAGACCTACCTTCCTCTATGTTTCGTTGCACCTCCACTTCATCATGACCCTAAAGATAGAGGAGACAAGAAATATTTTTGTCAGCTTGACTGCTGTCATGAAGAAATTTAATCCGACTGAAGATAAAGTTGGCCACCATTCGACTAAAGTTGGCGATAAAGTTAGCCACTAGATCGCCATGGCGGAATGAAAACGTTCCCTTCGAAGAATGTTCGTGGTGGCGAGTGGGTTGTCTGAAGTGTAATTCGTAAAATAATTCCCACTCCACCAATTCCTTTTGACGCCTCCTCCCCCCCCCCCTAAAAAATAAGAGACGTCAAAGGTTTGAACATAAACGCAGTTCGTTCAGACAGCGCTATCTTTGAGATGCGATCGATACCAAGAACTGAGACATGGTAGAGTGCACTCTAGACATGACCACACATGAGAATCTCGTTTCAGGGCCTCGCATCATCATTGTTTGTCTTTGTTCGCGCAGAGCGAGCGAAGATGTCTGCGTAGGTTAGGTGCAACGCTGTGAAGGCTAGCCAGACTTCTTGCAATGAATGCGTTCGCAGTAAGAGACAGCACGATTTTTTTCATCTGAGACATGACTTCTTTTCCTCTTGGAGCTAAGTAATAAATTAAGGTGCTAGATTCGTCGGAGATAATTACGCCCTGTTGTACGGCTGTCTATAATTAGTTATGGATCAGATAGCGGCCAGCGGTGTCACCGGCACTTCTTCGGATCGTTAAAGTTCTTCGTATCGTACATAGCGTATTTTTCTTCAGATTTCTTGATGTTTTATGTGAAGGCTTTCGCGACGCTGTGCGCTTGTGCTCGTCTCGCACGACTGTTCAAAACAAAGCCAAGAACGAGACGCGCGTAATCACACATATGGTTGACCAAACTTCGTCCACAGCGTTGTAGACCAAAGAGGGTTTTTTTAACAATGTTGCTCGAGAGGAAATTATTGCCCAGGAATGAAGCGGTGCCTATGGTAAGATTGCGGCTGCGGCTGCCATTTTACTAGGGGTATGATAGCCTATCAATGTTTCGTGATTAAAAATGGAGCGCTTCCTTCGAACGTCTAACGAGTTGAATGTAAAACTTTTGTGTGTCACATAGTGCTGCAAGTGCGTCTTAGTGTTACTAGTTTTTCTTAGTAAGCCTCTGGTTAGAGGCAAAGTTCATTGGACATTCAGTCATCTATACTCGTTTCTGCGTGTTATTTTGTCGGGAGCTATCATTTGATGTATGATACCTTTTGATTCAAACTAAAATATCAAAGACACTTGATCTCTAAGGGGGCACTACCCGAAAGGAGCATGTTTCCGACAACTTTGGAGGGCAACACCTGACATAACATTTGCTGGCAAGGCATTGCGGGAGCTTCCATTCAGAATTTTTTAAAAACTTTTTTGGTTGCACCTGATATAGAAAACAGAGTATGTATAGTAGTAGAGCTTACCTACTAAGAGATCCCTGTGTATTGCAGCATAATATACAGCACAATGGACAGCCTGCCAGCCATTTCCAATCGCAGGCAGCATAGCAAAGCTGTTACGGACGCGCAACAAAATATGGTAAATAAATTTTTAATACCACTAACCTGCAGCATCGTGTTTGACCCACCCATAATGAGGAGAAAACAAAGAAGACGTTAACGCTCGTGACGCTACTGCACGTGAGGCCACACAACATGAGCAGAACGCGGTTTCACAAAGCCGAAGGCAAGCCCACGTCGTTCTGTCCGCCATTAGAGTTGGCGGGCATCGAAAGAGATACCGTCTGGGTCCATCTTCAGAATCCGGTGATGAAGCTTCAGCAATACGAGTCCCTGGGCAAGCAGTTGGAAGACACCTGAGCCATGATTTCTGCTTCGGTACAGCGCTTCTTCAAAACCGACGAAGAGGAGAAGCGCTGCTCGGGCACTAAACGGCCGTTGGACACATGCCCTCTTGCCGCCAAGACGTTGAGGAACCAACCAATCACCTAACCGTTCAACACTATTCGTGGTGGTTCCAGTCACGACCATGACAGCGTTCCTTGGTACAACTACCTGAACTGTCACGGCGCCGCTGGTGGCTTATGGAGCTTTAACCATGCACTTGAAACGCCACGTCAGAGTTCCAACGCTTTCGTAATCGAAGACGCCGAATAAGAACGTTGCAGAGCTCTGAGATGGCACTTCATGCTGTCCTTCGGAGCAGGCCGGCCTATCGGACGACGCTTGCCTTTTCACAGACTTTACTCGCGACCACGGGGACTCTTCGTAAAGCAAGCGAAGAAGGCAAGCGAGTGCTTATTCGGCGTCGTTCGATCCCCTCGTCGCAATGGCCAACGCGCCCATTGCCATTCGTACATTCTGCGAGACTCCGAGACTCCTGGTAGGGCATCGAGAGTCAGCGATCGCAGAAGGTCACGCTACACAGGAGTCCAGCTCGCTGTCTCGGCATCAAGATGTTCCTGCGTCGATGTTGTCGTAGCGTTGGTGCGACACGGGCGTCTATGGGCACGTAAATCGCTGATGCTGATGCTGATGACCTCTGATGGATGGCGCTTACCCACAAAGGGGGATGGGCCAGGAACCGGGCGGCAGGATACTTAAATGAAACTAAAATGAAAATGAAGCCAATCTGAAAAAGTAGCTTAAAATATTACTGCAAAAAAAGAAATGTTTGCTGAGCAAGCGGTCAAACCATCTTTTGTTTTTGAAAGACATAACTACGAATTATAAACTAAAGATCTGAAAAGGTAGGGGTTCACTAGCACGGTAATCTTTCAGTTGCATTGATGTAATCAAACACAGCGGAGCAGACATCCCTGTGGCAGTAACCAAATGAAGTTCCGCCAAGTGATAAAATTATTGGTAGATTTACTTGTATTCCTAGCTTTTGTAATGGGGCTACTAAAAATCTTTATCTCTGATAAGAATAACGATGACAGAATAAAAAGAAATGTTCAATTGTTTCAATTTCGTTGCACCAAATGCATAGCGGTGACGCCTTGAGCCCAGCTTTGTTAAGGTAATAATTTAGTTGTGGAACTGCACAGCGCAATCTGGTATAAGTGACCGCCTCGGCCGGGACCTCGCGCGTGAGACGGGAGAGTCGTCGTCGTTGTCGCCGTCGTCGCCCGAACGCTGGAAGCGAGAAAGGGACACTGGTGGTTCTCTTCTTTGTTGCGATGAAGACGAGACGACGATGACGAGCAACTTCCGGAGTCTTAATCGCCTTGCGTTGAACAGCGGAGCTGCTGTGCTTCGCGAACTCTAAGCTCCTTTGTGCAGTCGGCCGTGTCCAGTTGGCGTCGGCAGTCATTGCCTTGGATGTCCGAGGCCAGTAATGCATCTCAGCGGGCCCAAAGCGTGCCCAGAGTGCTAGCGGCGGGCTTCAGAAGGCCGGTACCAAGGAGCACAAGTCGACCAAGGCGGGGACTCCGGGTGGGGTTCTTCGCAGAGATGATTCTCTTTATTTTGTTAATATTTCCCTTTAGTATTCGTTTCCTTGGCTTCGTATTTTCTGAAGTGTGTTAATTGTAATAAATGTTCGAATCCAAAACTCGTCGTCTTCGCAGTTTGAGACATGAAGCTTCGCGAGTACTATACCGCACTATGAAGCTGTGTAACCTTTATGTGCAGAACCTGTATCGAGTGTGACAAAACCTTTGAGTTTAGGAGCTAGATGTGGAGGGCCCCATCTCCAAGGCTGCACTTGCTTGTGCCGTCAGCTTGCCGTCGGGCTGCGACCAGCGTCCTTCGGCGCGGCCCGACGGCAGCCGGCGCGAAATGCGATGCGTTATCCTAACAACACTGCGTCTCCCTCTTTTCGTGATGGAGGGACGCCGGACGCGATGAAACGCGCATGCGTCAAAGCAACGAATCATGGCGCGCGCCTGCTAGTATATGGCAGGACCGGCACCTGGCGTGGCAACGCCGCCGTGACGCAATGAAGTGAACGCCAACGAGCACGCGCACTGTGTCACGTCGAAATGTATGGGCGCGTTGACTGTGGCTTGTAGTCATGTTCTCACATGATACCCATCTCATGATTTTCATGTTTGCACCAGTAACATGTCTTTGCCATCAATTGGCATCAGGTAATACCAAATTTGGCATATGTGAAGCTAGCGAAACGGCCACGAGCGCATCATCAGTGTGGCATGTAGTCATGTTGTTACATGACACGCAGGTCGAGATAATCATGCTTGGGTGTGTCATTTACCTATGTCGTTCGTTCGCGTCGCGTAATACCGAGATTGGTACATTGTGATACGCGAGCGAAATGGCCGCGAGCGCATCATGAGCGTAGCACGTAGTCATGTTGTTATATGACACGCATCTCATGTTTATCATGTTTGCATCAGTATCATACCTTCGTCATCCATTCAGGTCGCGTAATACAAATGAAGCTAGTAAAATGGCCGCCAGCGCATCAGGGGCATGGCATGTATAGTCATGTTGCTACATGACACACATCTGATTATCATCATGTTTGCATCAGTCACATACCATTGTCATCCATATACGTATATTGTAATACTAAATTTAGTATATGCGACGCTAGCGAAACGGCCGCGAGCGCATCACGAGCGTGGAATGTAGTGATGTTGTTAAATGAAACGCATGTCATGACTTTCATGTTAGGGTTTGTCGCTGGTGTTTGCCTTGCAATCATGCCATATCATACCAGTTTTGCAACATGCCACGTGAACGAAACCACCGCAAGTGCTGCACGACCATGAAATGTAAATCATGACATTTATGACATACATGTCATGATTTTCATGTTATGGCTAATCAAATATGTTCTCCATACAGTCATGTGATGTCATACCAAGTTTGGTATCGATACCATTATCGAAACGGCCAGGAGAGCTAAATGCCGTAGGTGGCTAGATAGATAGATAGATAGATAGATAGATAGATAGATAGATAGATATATAGAAAGATAGATAGATAGGTAGATAGATAGATAGATAGATAGATAGATAGATAGATAGATAGATAGATAGATAGATAGATAGGTACGCTCAAAGTCGCCGAAGTTCGCTAAGAAATGCTTCGCGTTTAAAATACAACACGCTAGCCTCGTGATCTTGAGCACTTTGACAGCGAGAGCTATCATGAGATCACAACTCAGTTCACACGCGGTGCAGTTGTCATCCGTCGTCGCCGCCGGTGTCCGTAACCACTTTGCTCGATAGAGAGAGAAAAAACATTTATTAAGAGTCCGGCGATGATAAATCAGTGCGGGCTCGAACCCCGGCCTAGGCATCGGCCGCGAGCCCTTGGGCTCGGGTGGCTTCCTCGGCTCGCTGGACGGCCCATACTTGCGGAGCTGAGCAGAGCCACCTCCTAGTGCGCCGTGCAGTTCGAGACTGCCTCCATGTTTGTACTGCTGACTGCGTCATTGAGACTCCAGCACTCCCATAACATATGCCCCAGGGTTGCCCGGGAATCGCATGCTTTGCATTTATCTGTCGAATACAGGTCAGGGTAACAGAGCTGAAAGATCACTGGATTTGGAAAAGTGTCTGTTTGTAGTTGTCTCCGTGCAACTGACTGCTTCTTAGTTAATTTGCTATGTCACTTTGCTCGAAATAAAAAAAACTGGTACCAAAAGCGCAGTGGGGCTCGAACCAGGGTCTGCTGTGTACCAGCCCTGTATTCTATCTCTGAGCCACACCGGCGCTTGGGACTCTTTTGCAACGGGGTTTGCAATTGAGGTGGCGATACGCACAATGCCTGATTAAACGCTATCGCCTTCTGTTTTTATAATAATTATATTTGGTGTTTAATGACCCAAAACCACGATGTGATTGTTAAAAACGCGTAGTGAAGGGTTCCGAAAATTGGTACCACCAAGTATACGGGCGTCACACATTTTCGCCTCAATCGAAACGACTTCTATTCTCGAAGGTGGAGCTCAAGCGTCCTCCAAGTTTTTTTTTGTAACGTACAAAACGTTTTACCCTTTCAAAATGTACAACGCAGCCCACTTTCTGAAAATAAAGGCTTCGTCGTCGATCGTCCATCGTGCATGCAGATGATGATGATGATGACGAATTTTCAGCTTTGCTGGCACTCGCCCACAAAGGGGGATCGGCCAAGAACCGGGCGGCAGGATCATTGAGTGTGCTAAGTCAGGCATTCAGGTAGTCCCGTAGCCGTAGATAATAACAATAGGCTAACAGGGTAATCTCTTTGTTGCCCTTATGTACTTGCACACAGCAGAGAAATCCTCCCTGTGGCTATAGCATTTCCGATGAAGGCGGAAATGTTGTAGGCCCGTGTACTCAGATTTGGGTACACGTTAAAGAACCCCAGGTGGTCAAAATTTCCGGAGCCCTCCACTACGGCGTCTCTCATAATCATATGGTGGTTTTGGGACGTTAAACCCCACAAATCAATCAATCAATCCCTGTGGCTATAACCTAATGTAATCTCTCCGAAGGATAAATTTAGTTCCACGTTTATTTTTAAACCTAGCTCACGTGGAAAAGAAGATGAGGAAGCAACGACCTCGTGTAACGCGGAGGAAGCAAGGACCTCGTGCAACGCGCACCGGGAACGGTGAAGAAGAACCGTGGCAGCCTGCGAAGGTCGATCTCTCCAAGTAGGGATTCGTGGTACGGCAGCGTTCTGTCCTCAAGCACTTCCCACCTCCGGAACGTGTCCGGGGCTCCGGAGGTCATCGGGACTGCGAAGGCGCCGCAGCTTGGTACGAGAGCGTTTACGGCGGAGGTAAGTATGAGGTATAGCCGTGGACCTTGTATCTGTGCGACGCGTCTATCGCGGACGCTACGCCGATACTTACGTTTATTCATTCCCAGGATTTAGGGATGTGTACTTGGCGCCATCTCTCAGCGCCAGCGATGGTGTCCTGAAATTACTAAATGGTAAATATTCGATAAAACTGTGTTTTGACATAATTAAGCTAATTATTGAAAACGACTATAGCAGAGACCTAGTGCAACAATCTGGCGAAACTTCAGTATTGTACTACATGATGTCTGGCTTCCCGAGACAATTGAACACTGCCCATTGGAAATACATAAGGTCCATTTGAAAATATTCAAACAATCTGGGAAGCGAGCGGTTTGTGGTGCGGCGCTGTAACTTTACAGAATGTTTTATTATGTCTGCTGCGCAGAACCGTCTTATTTCCGATAACTGTCTTTTTCCATCAGGTATGGTATTTTTGCCTATTTTCTATTTAGTTACGGCATTCCGCCACTCTCACCGAGAAGAGATGGCGCTTCGTCGTCCCGAAATTCTGATCATGACTGAGCAAAGTTTCTGCCTAAGCCACGCGACCCCACCCCACGGGTCATTCCCGGGGTGTAGTAGCTACCCTTCAGACATGATGATCGGCTACGTTCACACGGTTTCGCTCGCACATTTAACAAACGACGCGCGGGTAGAAGTTAACGATTTGTACTTTACAAGGGACCCAATGGAACCGCTGACGGCGACGGCTCAACGCATTGGGGCTGTTCACATAATTGCGATTTCAATAAAACAGTTAGGCATTCGGCGCCTATTTCTGATATTGAAGGGACCCTGCAACACTTTCCGAGTTATTATTAAATTGTCTTGCTATTAGCGCATGACGCTTCACAAATCGCATGCCGTAAGGGTTTTGAGGATGTGTCGAACACTAGAGGAGTTAGGAGGAGTATAGTCGCAGCTAGTTCGCTGGAAGCTACGCAAGAAGGAGATGTCAATGGATTCGGATGACATGTGTAGGAAAAAAAACAGGTTTAACAATAGACTAATATCATTAATAATTCGGACGGAAGAACATAAAACTCCTACAAGCACAAACCCTTTACGATAGTTAGCGACCTTAGTGTAGAAATTATGAACCCTATATAGGACCAAGTTTTGTCGTAGGTTCTTATTCATTATGGGGTTGCACGAGTTACACGTCGGCACGGGGGTGCAAAATGGGCACTTGCTCCATTCGAGCTAAACTAGCGTTTCCCTCACCCCAGTGCTCAGCCATGATTCCACACGGTTTTGCACCACCCCGATTAAGACTCTGTCCTGCCGACATCCATGTAAAGGGATAAGATGATGAGTCCCTTCGTCAGCGCGCCTCATGACCTTGAGCACTTGATTCTTTCAGTGATCGCGAGAGCGCGCATGTGGAGGCACCCGGCGGTGGCCACGGTGACAACGTTGCTCGCGAAGCTCAAATCAGCCAACCGCCGCACGCTTGGTTGTATGACGCAGTACTTTGTGTATATGACTTCACTTGTAGAGAGGAGAGGGACTGATTTATAGCTGGCTATGAGAATTCATTCCAAATCCCAGTATACGTGTGCTGCACAATAGATAGTTAGGCTCACGCGTTTCAGGGGGCCTCGACGGCCGATCGGCAGCGTTTGCTGACAACGCTCAAACAGTGTTGCAGGGCCTCTTTGAATTGTCAAAACCTCGCCTGTGTGCCGTGCCATTCTATTCTTCCTAAAACGCTGATCATTCGATGCTTCCAGGTAACGAGCGGCGGACTAGTTAGCTTGCAGGGGGAGGCAGCACTCTTCAAAGGACAGTAACGTGCGCATAATGTTCAGGGAAGGAAACGTGTATGAGCAATGCAGGAGACAATTATTGTTCAGGGACAAGACGCGCCTCCAAGGAGTGCAAAGCTTCTGAAAAACACTCTCTCCACTCTGCACACGATGTTGAGACCCGTGCGAAGGTGGATTCAACGTTGCGTTTGAGTATCTGTACAGATTTCACGGCTTAAACCGCTTAAAAAAAGGGGGGGGGGGGGGGGAATGCGAGTATGGCGAGCCGTTTATCTGCTTGTCCGTTAAACTTCGAACGTCAACAAACTGCCCCAGTTTTCCAGGTCTCTGTATAATCAAGTTTAGGGGATCACGGGGCGCTAATGCAGCCTTTATCGAGCCACCTGGCTTATTGCCTTATTGGTTTACGGTTTTCGTCGTTTGAATTAACTACCCTTTATTCAATTTCATTGTTCAGTGCGTAGTGGCCGCGCATTTGATTAATTATAAAACCGTTTGTGCTTAGCACAAACCTTATAATTACGAACGGCATGCAGCTTTGGTGGCAGGCCTTGGAATCGGGAAGCAGGGCAAAATGTCATGCGTGAGATAACCTTCGTTTTTCTCACAGAAAAAGGATTTGCGTTTCTAGATAGCTGGTAAGCTTCGCGTTTAGTTTTATTGTTGTTTCACACGTTTCATGCTCTATATACGGTGAAAGGCGTACGTTTGACATGGCTCAGATGGTCTTTTTACGCATGCGCTGCTGATTCTTGCGTTGGTGTGTGTGTACAATTCTTCAATAAACATTCAGCTGTAAGTTCAGCGCTTGTCCTGTCTGAGTGTTCTCTGTCTTCGTGTGGCTTTCCGCTGACTTCATTTTCCGGTGTCTCAAAGTACAGCGCCAGGTCCGCAGGAGGCACAACGAGCTATGTTCAGTTTCGAGTATTGCCGGGTGCCTCAATGTTTCAAGGGTCACGTGACCATTTTTTTGC
Source organism: Rhipicephalus annulatus (assembly GCA_013436015.1). Lineage (NCBI taxonomy): Eukaryota > Metazoa > Arthropoda > Arachnida > Ixodida > Ixodidae > Rhipicephalus > Rhipicephalus annulatus. The sequence continues at coordinate 6,293 of WOVY01006179.1, read as the reverse complement.
GAACACAGGCGCAAACAGGTCGGGGTCATGCCTTCCTACAAGAAGCAGAGCGGCAAGAGAGTCGACTGGAAGCAGGCGAGTCGAAAGGGGTGCAGCGTCCGCCTGTTGCTAGGCTATGCGGCACCCCTACTCCTGACGCCGGCGGCTGTCGTCAACAGCGACGTGAGTACACACCACCGCACGTGTTCCACGTCGATTTTGCCCTCAGTTGAGTGCAGAGCTGCGAACGAGCCGCACTGATCGGTGCGTACGAAGCGCTCTCTGGTATGCCAAAGCCAATGTACTATTGGCGTCGAACGAGACACGTTGACTTTGAATGCATGTTTAAGCTGCGCGACGTGAAATCGTTGGAAATATTGTAAACGCGCACACAAGAAGCACAGACTTCCAATGGTATCTCTTTCTAGAAGGTAGAAGGTTTATAAAAGGTATAAAGTTGCAATCGAATTGATAATCTTAGTGTACGAAAATGTTGCAAGAAACGCTGAAAGCCGTTTTGCTTGCGAGTTCGATTATAGCACTGACCCCCGGCTGTCAGTGTTGAACATACTCAAGAGTGACGCCGTGTTGTAACAGTTTTTATCACGCGCTCATATACGCTTGGACAGCAGTGCGGAAGTTCTCGATCACGTGTTATTCTTGCTTGTTTGGTTCCCTACAGATGATGTGGTGCCTGTCGCTGTGTCTGCTAATTAGTCACTTGGACCCTGCTGGGCACCGTGCCGGTGCCGCTCGCCTGGCTGCTTCCCTTCTTCGTCCTTCCCCTGGCGGGCGTCACCTCCATCTCGGACCTCTCCCACATGTTCATGGAGGTGAGTTGCGTCACGTGGCTAGGACGTGACCTCTTCGTGTAGATGCATCGAGGAAGGCATCGTATTGATAGCGTACAGCCGAACCGAGACATATTTGAGAGGCTGCCATGCAATGAGGGATCGGTGAGAGGACGGCAGTAGGAGAGAGAGAGCTAGCCATGGTGGAAAAGAGCCCAGGACAAACTGTCTATGCTATTGTGTGAAAACGCTGCTATCGAGATTAGGGAGAGCCCAATAAGGAGCTACATAGGTTGAGTGGCAAACGGGTGGTAAACGGAATAGTGGGTGAGGAGTAATGTAAGGTTTACAAAGGCCAGAAGGAGGAGGGGAGGGTGTAAAGAGCATCACAACCATTAGTGAGGGAGAGGAGGAGGAAAATGATGGAGTCCACTGCCAACTTCTGCGGTTTTTCCCAGCAGTGCGTAAATGTCCCGCTTTTTCGTTCTCTCGTACAAATCACCAGGACAGCATGGTGATCCTGCTGCTCGGCATGAACGTTCTGGTGGCCGTGGCGAGGAGACGGCGCTGTGCTCGCGAGTGGCGCTGTACGTGATCGAGGCGTTCGGTCTGCGCCTGCGAGGCATTTTGCTGGGCCATCACGGGCATCACCTTCCTGTCGGCGCAGCTGCTGATGGGCGGCCTCTGCCACGCTGCTCATGTGCGCCGTCGTCGAGGCCACCATGTTCGAGCTGCAGCACGACATCATCGCGGCAACCATCGCGCACGGCAGGCGAAGAAAGAAACGTACGTTGCGCGTCGGTAACGTAACACGGCGGAGATATGTACGTATGCCATGGACGATGGAACCCTCGTTTAAACCCCGTATGGCCCAAAACAACTACCATATCGTTGTTTTGGCTCGTGAAACTCCGGTGGTTATTATAATCCCTTAGTGATACGGCAGTATTGAAATAGAATACTCATCACTACAGTTTCTGCAGTAAAAGTTATGTGCTTGCCTAGTTCACGTCTACGCTGTGAGATTGCGCACCACCTATCGAGGCACCACGTTCATGGCTGCTGTAATACCATAATGCTATATAATGTTGCAAAGTTGTGCTCGAAGATCCCTTCGCTTTTCTGCGAAAATTTTACCGACGATTCCTATAGCGCTGTTGCAAATTCTAAGCGCTGCTGCTTAGGTGTTTTGATTTGGCAATAAGTTGAGGCAAACAATTTGAGAGAGGCGTGTGCATGTAGTCGCACGGTTTACGTTAAGAGCGCCGCGAGTAGCGTGACTCGCGCGGACTCGTTCGTGCAGCCCGTTTAGAGTGAGTGTATAGAACGACTTAGCTAGCCTGGAGACCACAGAAGGCCGCATGTGGGCGCGTTCCACAACAGTCGCCGCACACGGGGGCTTCATCCACACAGCGCTTTATTTTACCTATCAGGAGTCTCCGATACGCGGCCAGTGAAACTCGTGACTTGCTCCCAGAGGCCCGCACGTGATTGTCTTGATCCCCTTGTTATTTTTTTTAATAAGTATGTTCGTGAGCTGTACACACTTGACTCGCCTCAACTATAGTTCTCGTGAAGCACCATGCGTTAGAACAAAAACTTCATTTCAGAATAGGTGTCCAGATTTTAGTCATTGTGGCGATCGGTACCGATCAGTCGTTGGTGTCTTTGTTGGAATACTGTGCCTCGTATCTCCTTTAGAAACGGTCCGTACAGGAGATGTGGAAAGGTGATTTTTAACGAAAGGTAACGTACGTTTGCTGACACTAGGTACAAACTACAGCCACTTCTATACTCCCTCCCGCTCGTACATTCTTCACTGTACCGAGTGGCCTTTGTAAATTACGTGACTACGGCCAGCTGGCTGAGGTGAGTTCAGTGTTTTAGCATTGTCATTTTTTCGGGCGTGATGGTAAGCAAACTCGAGAACATTGTGCGCTAACAAACAGGTGTTTGATGTTTCCTGGAAGTAAAACTGTTGAGGTTAGCGCATTGTACTGTCGTCTCCCTTACGTCCCTGTGTTGTTACCTCTCAATGTGTTTCCGAGTTTGGGAACCTTGCCACATATGGTATCGCTGGATGCCTGCTCCGCATACCACAGTAATGACGTCATTGGCGACCGCACGACGATGCGTGCTGCGGTGGCGCCGTAGGTGGCTGCAGCGGAACCTGTCGTCTCGTTACGGTCGTTCCTTCCTCCTCGCGCTCTCCTTGATATCGCCGCCTGATATCCTCCGCTGCACGTTAACTCTTTTTATCCTCAATGAATGATAATTGAATGAATGAATGAATGAATGAATGAATGAATGAACAGATTTTATTTCTGAAAAGACACAGGAAGACGAAGTGAAGCTAAAGGCCATTCGGCCTGACGTGGCTTCGCTACGCTTAATGCCAAAACGTCCAGAAAGCCGTGCTACATTTTGCAATAGTTATCAAAGTAAAAGAAGCAGCAAAAATAACAGAGCACGATAGCATAAACACTCATAAATAGGCTACGTACAAAATCAGACGACATGGCTCTTCACATTGTATACAAATAAATTTAAGACACACACTCACAGCATTGTATACCATATTCATACACTCGTATAATACGCTCATATATTCATACATACACCTGCACATGTGTACCATCGTTCACTTTGCCGGTTATGATGACGACGACAGCGCTACTCGTCTCGGGAAGTGAAAGCTTCGCCCTAAAATGTTTATGCAATGCTGTCGACATCCTCGGACGAAGGTGCGCACCACCGTGGGCGGAGACGTGGTGATGACACCCGTGCACGTGATGATCATCTCGCCGCGCAAGAACGCCCTCCAGTGGCACCTCTCTCGACGACGACGAGGACGACTTCGACGAGATGGACGAGAGTAGCGAGGACGACGACGAAGACGACATGAGACCTCGCGTTCTGGTGCCGTCCATGGCTCCCTTCGACGCCCGGAATCCGGGCGCTTACTACCAACTGCAACGGGAGTGTGCCTGACGGTGCGTACGCATGACGACCTTGGGCGTTGACTGATCTTCTTCCTCCAGGAGTGCGTGGGGGGGGGGGTAGCCATGTTTAATGCCATGTTCGTATCCATGTATGGGTTCGAGTGCGTGTGTACGCACACATGCAAAAGTGAAATTATTGTTTTTATTGGGGGGAGGGGAGAGATGTGTCTGAAACACGTTCTGCACTTTCAATAATTGCTGAGATTTTACGACTAGCAACCCCAATATGAATATGAGGAACGCCATAGCGGAGGGCTCCGGAAATTGCGGCCGTCTGGGGCTAAGTTGAAGGACATGTGTGTCAAACATTTTAGCATCCGTCAAAGACGCCTCCGCCTTGGCAGGTAATCGACACAGCGACTCATAGTGTTAGTAGTGGGGCGTAACATCTAGTGTTGGATGGGTCGTCTGCGCCAGTGGTGCCCAGATTTCCTTAATGATACTGGTTGAGAAAATATGTTACGAATGCGGATACGCTCGCGAAATATATCTGCTGGGTGAGTGAATGAACGTGCCGGCGATCTTCCATCTGATGGGACGAGTTATTGAGGCGAGAAGCTGAGAAATAATTAAGATAGACAGAAGCGTTTCGTAGTTGCACTATCATCTGAAAAAAAAAAGAAACGCAGAAGAAAACGAACAGCACGCCTAATGAAGATTGCCGCTCTCTGCAGTGCTAAAACGCAAGATGTGCTATATTGAGCGCATATTGCGCAAGATTGAGCGCAAGATGTGCTATATTGAGCGCAATAGCGCTAAAAGCTCCTTTCGCAGAAATTTTGGCGTTGGCATAGTTGCGAGCGAAAAATAATCATCTTGCCCGCGACCGAAAAATTGCAAAGGTTGCGAGTGAAATAATATAAGTATTCGGCTCGAGTGAGGATGGAAACCAGCTCGTTTGCGAGACAAGCAACTGTATACAAACTCTCTTTGCTTGGAAATGCATTGTGAAACCAACGTTCACGCTACAGAAAGATGCGCATTCTGTATACAGGCTTCACAACACATGTAATGTCGCAGCAATATGTGTGGTACAAGCTTACACTGCCATCGAGCGTCAGAACACCAGATTACCATTACGACTTCGTTGTTTGCAGCCGCTCACCCACTGCTAAAGGCGGAGATGTTACTGCGCGTATTCTGTCAAGGTCACGTGGGGGGTGCATTATAGTAAGTTCGAAATCCTTGTTGCTCGTGGTTTAAACCATGTTACCCGTTACACGCGACACCGCCACATGCGAAAGCGCTTCTCTGACAGGAGCCATTTTCAGCTTTATCGATTACATTGTCGTAATCCACACTTTAAAGTTCTCGAGCAACAGCGTACAATGAAAATTGAGCACTAAGTGGTTTATTTCTCGAAGGCGAAGCTTAATGGTGTTATAGTTGTTTCCTTTACCACCGACAGGTGGTGTGCCACAATTGCTTTACCTGCTGCGGCATTTCGACCAACGTAGTGTTCTGATTCTGCTATTTGAAGCTCATGAAGAGTTTCAACGTGACCTTCGCGATCGGCTCACCGAACACTTGTGTTAGAAGAAATGTTCTGCGATTTTGAATACGGTATACTGTTTTGTTGGGGAGAAATAAGCTGTCCCATCAAATATTCACTACAACGTTGTGTCTTTAAAGAAAAAGAAATTACACATATTCACGGAGTGGGGCGAATGATTAGTGGGGCGAAGCTTCGAAAAGTTTTATCGGCGAAGCATGAATCTGCTGGCCGCGTTCATTCGTCTGTCTGTCTGTCTGTATGTCGGTCTGTCTGCCCGTCTGTCCGCATGTCCGTTTGTCTGTATGTCAGTACGTCCATTCGTCTGTCCGTCCAGCTAGTGAACACTCCAAGTACCACCATCTCGCATCTTTTCATCATATATTCGTCATATCAAGTGCCGCCATACGGCGGACATTCCAAGGACTAAAACTAGAGGTGTCTACTACATACATAAGACGCACATCCACGCCTTAAGGAGCTTCGCCCCCTAAATGTGTAACGATCTAGAGTAGCAGGTACTCGACGTAGGGAGAGCAAAAAGCCGTCCCGGACTCCCAAGTATGACACTATGAGTGACTCGAAGTCACTTCCTGTAACTGTAAGCCAGACAGGAACTTGGGGCAATGTGTGTTTAGAAAAAGTGTTAACACTTTGGAGTACTCAGTTCTCAACTATGGGATGTAGTGGACCGTCCCTAACACACCAAAACCTCCCTAATAGGTACTGTAGTTGATGCAAGTAGAAAACGTTACACTTAACTCAAATCATCTCGAAAGACCTCCATGCTAGATCGGCTACATATCAGGAATAGGCTCCTAGCAAGATAGGTTTACTTGTAACCTTCCCAGCAAAACGTACAGCAAGAATACGTAATAGGTCTGCATATTATCTCTTAATCAAGCGGGCTGCAAGTAAAACTCGGATTTTAGTATGGTGCTTTTTAAAATACTGGCATGAATTCCTCCCAAGCAAGAAGAAGATCGACAAGAAGTAGTAATGTTATATCTACGAATGAATGAAAAAAAC